>JADRCD010210830.1:0-12564 GCA_019843815.1 Montemys delectorum
CATAATTGCTTGACTATGTACTATATCGCTATTTGATGATAACCACTATCACTAACAGTAAACATGAACTTAGTTAATAATTATATTATTGGTTTAACTTAGAAGTCAAAAAAGTTTGCTTGTTTTGTAATGTTCAGAACTTCAGTGACCCAATGTCATGATTATCATTATTTACAGCAGAGAAAGAAGTAATTTGTTGTTTCCATATCATATTGTTCTAAAATCCCCCCCCAAAAAAAAAGGTTTGTATGGATCAATCTCAGATATCTTTTTTATGCCTGGAGAGATATTTGTTCTGGTATAGTTTCACTTACATATAAGTCATTTTAATGCTTTGCATCATCTGTTTGTTTATAAAATATAAGAATTATAAAGCGTTTAAGGAGATATAGACTCCTGAGCTCAACTAGTCTACATTTTGCTTTGGTTTTAGGGAAGGGGCTGTTGATGATGAATGGAGTATCAACAATCACTGTAACTCTATCAAAGATGAATGGTCTCTTGTGGAGACCATTTTTCTTGACTTTTTTTAAATTTTATTTCATTTATTAGCTTGTCTCTTCATTCATCATCACACATTTTAAAGTAATCTTTTATCCTTATAAAAGTTATTAGTGCATAATCATCACACAATTGAATAGAATTCATAACACCATTTTATTGAATTATATCCTGACTTTGATATTATAACACACTTTCTTTACCAGGTTGTTTCCTCTGCATTAAGACTCCTAGTCATCTCCCTCTTCTGAAATAGTCCCTCTTATGTGTCATAGACTACACTCTCTATTTAAGAATTCAAAGGGGAGGCCCAGAGAGTCTATAAGAGTTACTCTACCTGAGACTCCTAACAAGTGGGGGATGTGGTACCTGAAGTGACCACTGCCTGTTGCCAGGCAGGACTCCCAGTGGAGGAATAAGGACAGCAACTCACCCACAGAACTTTCAACCTAAAATGTGTCCTGCCTACAAGAAGTGCAGGGACAAAGATGGAACAAAGATGGAGGGAATGGCCAATGAATAACTGGCCCAAATTGAGATCCATCCCATGGGCAAAACCCAATCCCTGACACTATTAAGGATTCTCTTTTATGCTTGCAGACCAAAGCCTAATATAACTGTCTTCTGAGAGGCTCCACCCAGCAGCCAATGGATGGATCAGATACAGAGACCCACAGCCAAATATTAAATAGAGCTTGGAAAATTTTGTGAAAGAGTTGGGGAAAGGATTAAGGGACCCACAAGAAGATAGGGACTCCATCAGAGTCAACTAACTTCGACCCTTGGGGATTCCCAGAAACTAAACCACCAACCAAAGAGCAAGTATGGGCTGACTATACTCCTACCACCACACATATGCAGCAGATGTGCATCTTGATCTTCATGTAGGTCCACAAACAACTAAAGAAGAGGCTGTTCCTGAACCTGTTCCTTGCCTGTGGATCCCATTCCCCTAATTGGGCTGTCTTGTTTGGTCTCAGTGGGGGAGGTTGTGCCTAGTCCTGCAGTGACTTGATTTGCTAGGGTGAGGTGATCCCCAAGTAGCGTGCTTCTTCTCAGAAGAAGGAAGGAGAGGAGAGAAGAGGAGAGAAGAGAAGAGAAGAGAAGAGAAGAGAAGAGAAGAGAAGAGAAGAGAAGAGAGAATGAAATAAGGAGCTCTTTGAGAGGGAACTGGGAGAAAAGGGGAGGATGATATTAGGATGTAAAATAAAGAACTAAATTAATCAATAAAAAAGGAATAAAAAGATACGGTTTATTCTGGAGTCAAATATGATGGATCATAGCTGAGAAACTGGAATCATGTTTCAGCCAATAACTTGTTCCAATGTGGGAACAATTTCATAAGAATTGTAGTATCATCATCTTATAGTAAAAGGAAAAAGAAAACCAAGAATCAAGACTTTAGTAAAATTTATCATTCTATGTGTTAAGTAAAGTGAATATAAAATGAGGAGAAATCTCAGGCATATGCATCAGATACTTCCTGACATTCTGAGCATTTTGATTGCTAGAAATTAGGGATCTATTTATATATCCAAAAAGGTACCCTAATAGACATAAAGAAGATAGGTCACATCAGAGTTTGAGCAAGTGCAAACAAAGGGATAAGATGGACAGAGGTCATTTGGTTCTAGACTTGCAATGTTCAAAACATCTTCACAACATTAAAGTTCTTTCTTTCTTAAAAATGAACAAATATTTATTAAACAATCCTGAACTCAATATTATTATTTCTTAAATTAGACAACATAAAGTTTTTCCTGTGCCAAATATGTAGAGTAAGATAAATGGATATATACATAAACCAGAACTATTTGTTTACTTTTTATTATACAAAAGAATTAGAAAATATGGGGGGGGGGAGAGAGTTTTCGTCCCATGTGGTAACTTTAGGCCACCTGATAGGGACTCATCAGGGGGGAATGTGGCAGGGAGGGAACCTGCAAGCTGCACATGGTACTTATAACAAAAGATGTCATGTAGTTTGTTTCAACACACTGAGAAAAATGGAGGTTGCCAAGTGGGTTTACCTCTGACCATTGAGGAACAGAAGCACCAGAGAAGCTCCTACTCACTTCCTCTAAATCACATAGGTAAAAAATGTATAACATAATCAGAGGACACCTTCCCCTCAAATGACAGTGTGTGGGTGAATTCAAGGCTGTGAGGTTCATAAGGCAGATTTTTATGGGAACATTCTATGCAGAAAGTATCATTCCTAAGGAGAACCCTCTAGAGAAGTATATTTTTTATATGGTGGGCTTTAATAACTAGCATTAACAAAGAGTTGTACTGACCATATCTAGCTTGGTTTAATCCATAGAGAATTTTAAATCTAACATATTAAGAATGAAGAGAAGGAAGAGTAGAAGGCATAAAAGACTTGAATTAATATTTTATATGAATATATAAATTGCATATGTTTTCTTCTTTTGGTTAACACTTCCATTAGTTTATTAATCTGTGCTACAATGATTGGTTCTTCTTGTGACATATTGAGTTTTCAATGAGTGATGAGTAATTTCTCCAGTGGTCATATTTCCACAGACAAAATATTTGAGTACATATTCTTAGACCAAGTTCAAGAGCTAAGAAAATCAAGTGAGAATCTATAAGACCTTATCTTAGTATAATAAAAATAATTTTAAAAGCTACAATTAAGAATGTAAGAATCAATGCTTGTCTTTGTTATATCTACTTCCATATGGTTAGTCATGAGCAGTGGATACATTTGTAAGAAGAGGGAAGTCAGTACCTTGAACTCTAAACCAGTACTGTGCCGACTGTGCTAACACTCCTTTGCCCCATTCCCTTTGCATATCTGCATATTGACATTCTGGAACCACATTAACCTGCCATATACAAATTGTCACCACCACCCTCCCACATCCCCTGTAACCTGACAGGAGAGAGTTAGACTGAACCTGTTTGGTGGAGCTAGCATAAAATCTTGCTTTGGTCTCAGTATTTGCTACAATACAGCAAGACATAACAGACAGGGATAGATGTGCCCTGTGCTTACATCAGAACCTGTAGACAAAGCCTGTAGAACTGACACAAAGTCCAGAGGAAGTATGTACAGCCATAGAAAAGACCCTTGCATCATTGGAAGCTTCATAATTATATCTACAAAAACTACAGTATGACTTAACTATGCCTTGGTATGCAAAGGCTCTCCACAAGACTTTCCAAACCATTCAGCCTCCAGAGCCAGGAATCACAATTTATTACAACTATCCTTTGTGGGGAAAGAAATAGCAGTTAGCAACAGTTGTTTTATAAAAGCCTTGCAGTTGTCCCTTCATGGTTGTTATGTCAAAACCCACAAAGAATCCTACAGAACCTGGAGACAAGCTGTAGGATATAGAAAAGGTATGTAGGGCTACTATATCCCAGAAGACAGACCCCCAACTTTACATATACACCTCCAGATCATGCTAAACCACACACTACCTATGGATTTATATAATCCTGTGCTAGTGTCATCCTCTAGTAGTAAAATAGCAAAGGCGCACAATAAAGGTGTCTGCCAATAGGAATAAGATATGTACCATGGAGTTCTAAGATAGTACGCGATGAAAGTCTTGAGGAAAATGATAATCAAAACCACAGAGAGATAACACCTCTCATAGTACTGTTGTCTATTATTTAAAAGACAATTACAAACAAGTGTCAATGAGGATATGGAGAATGAGGATACACTATTAAAGTAATGATAGTTAGCACTGCCAAAATGGAAAGCAGATTGTAAAATTCTCAAAAATTACAACAGGAGCTACTTTAATGGTAAGCAATCCAAATTCTGTTGCAATCACAGAAAACATCAGTGTATGGAAGAAATTATGAATATTTTTTAAAGTTGATGTTAATAGAAATTTAGAGTTAATGGGTAGTTGTTGTATTTTGAGAAAATAGAGGGGAGAGTACTCTATAGAACAGACCAGAAGCCTATGGGCCACCAAAATAACAAACAGGCCACTCATTCGCAGGACCCAAAAAGAAGACCCAAGAAGTCTATGCAGCCTGATTTTCCAAGGGGTGGAGGGAGAAAGGAGAGAGAAAAGAATGACTAGTTTTTGAAGTGGCTCACTCACAGTTTACAATGTCTGCCTGTTTGTACACCATGGGGGCTGGGTTGAGTTTCTCTGGCACAGAGTGCTTTTTCTCCTGCGGAGCTCTCCGCAGGCCACCCCACCCTCTCAACAGCAGATGCACTATCTTTACAACCACAGTACTGCAGGGAAATTGCCGGGTGCAATCACCCAGGCAGCAAAGGAACAAAAGGTTAATAGAATAGTAACTTTACACTCGGGCAAGAGATAGCTGACCAGGCAAGTGGGGAGCACCTCTCTGTGTACTTTACCTCAGTCTGTGGGGGAGGGTGACAGTGTCCCAGTCCGAGGGAGGTAGAGGTAGAGACAGGTGAAGGAAGTGGTCCCTTGGACCTACCGGGAGGCCAGGGACATAGGTTTCCAGATGCAGCTGGGTACCGCAGGCACTGCTGGATGCTGCTGGGGTCTGGGAAAGAAAGGATCGAGGGCATGGGGAAAGAGTAGCAGTGCAGCTGTTCTATTAATGCAGGGCTAGGATCAATTTGCCAACATTCTTCCACCACTTGTTGTTCCAAAGGCAGAGGCCTTGGCTGAAGCCTGTCTGTGGCTCTCTCTCTCCCCCTCTCTCTGGAGACACAGGGCTTGCTGTTGAGGCCGGGGTCTCCCTCTCTCCCCCGGGGGCTAACCTGTTTGCTGCATGGCACGTTAGTTAAAAAGGAGGCAATATATAAATGAGTTATTTTATTATAGGAAGGAGAAATATGCTAGTTAAGTAGAGAGAAAGAAAAGAGAGGAAGGAGTGAGAGGGAAAGGAGGGGGAGAAAGCAAGAGACAAGAACAAAGAGCAGAGAGGAGAGAGAGGAACAAAGAGCAAGAGAGAGAGTAAAAGTAAGAAAGAGAGTAAGAGAGGGAAGAGCAAGAGTAAGAGCAAGAGGGAAGAAAAGTAAGAGAGTGATGGAAAGGAAGTAAGAGAACAAGAGTGAGAGTAGGAGAGTAAGAGGAGAAGAGAGTGAGAGTAAGAGAGTGAGGAGGGGGGCAAACCACCCCTTTTATTGTATGGGGCATGGCATGCCTGGCTTGTAGTCAGATGAATGTATGTAGAGTCCAGCTAGAATGCTGGGAGCTTGAGGTATTGTCTGGCTGATAGAGAACACATATCCTGCAGGGGCAGCTATGAGGAGTCTGGGCTGAAATCTGAGCCATTATCTCAGGTTCTATCACCGAACACCTACCGTACCTGTGAACAAATTTACTTTGCTCAGTGGGTCTCCAGGGTTCCCAGGTGGCTGCTCTATTGGACTCTGGCTGTCAGAACTGTTCACTGCCCCACAGGTAGTTTGTTGTATTTTGAGAGAATAGATAGGAGAGGGCTCTATAGAATAGACCAGAAACCATATGAGCCACTAAAATAACAAGTAGGCCACTCACCCACAGACTTCCTCCATTTTCTCTATGTTGATAAATTACAGATAGATAAAAGGTTCTCATGTGTTTGAGATCAAATGTTCTCAAACAAGAAAAGGCATTTTAAGTATTCCACTGTAAATAAATGCTAAATGTTTGAGATGGATATTTTAATTTGTTTTATTTGTGTGTGTGTGTGTGTGTGTGTGTGTGTGTGTATGTTTACCTGCTTATTGGTATGCTTCTCATTTTCATCATGTTCATGCAGTGCCTTCAGAGACCATAAAAGGGTGTGGGATTGCTCAGAATTAGCATTACTGAGAATTATGAGCAGACATGTGGATGCTGGAAACCAAATCTAGGTTTTCAAGAGTTCTTAACTGCTGAGTCCTCTCCAAAGCTCATTTTTTATACATCAGCATCTGAGCTGCAGACACTATTGCTGATGCCAAGCACTTGCTGACAGGAGCCTGATATAGCTGTCCTCTGAGAGGCTGTGCCAGAGCCTGACCAATACAGATTTAGATTCACACAGCCAAACATCAGACTGAATGTGGGCTTAACTCCAATGGAGGAGTTAGTGGAAGAATTGAAGGAGCTGAAGGAGTTTGCAACCACATAAGAAGAACAACAATATCAATCAACCAATCCCCTCAAAACACCCAAGGACTAATCGCCAACCAAGAGAATACATGCGGAGACCCATGGCTCCAGCTGAATATGTAGCAGGAGACTGCCTTATCTGGCATCAAAGTAAGTTGAGCCCCTTGGTTCTATGGAGGCTCCAAGACTCAGTATAGGGGAAATGATATCGTGCTGAGGCAAGAGTAGGTGGATGGGTGGGCGAGCTTCCTCATAGAGATGGGGAAAGGGAGATAGAGGGTATGTAGAAGGAAACATGGAGAGGAGGATAACATTTGTAATGTAAATAAATAAAATAATCAATAAATTTTTTAAGAAAAATAAAATAAATTTAAAAATAAGATAATTATATCCCATGCTTGGGTATCTTGGGAGCTTTTCTAAAACATGTTTTAGTTAAAAAAATAGTTAACTATACAAAATATAAATATTTTGAGTGAATTTTATAAAAAAAACTTGTGTTTTCTACTAAATATATTTGTATAATGCATAGTATGTGTGAACATATGTCTATGTGCTCATATTTATACAAATATGGGTCTGATAGTTAGCCCTAATGTAGGGAATTTTTAGATTCCAAACTAGATGCTGGAGAGATGACTTAATAGTTAAGAGCACTGGCCAAAAGCTGGAAACAACCCAGATATCTCTCAACAGAGGAATGGATACAGAAAATTTGGTACATTTGTAAAATGAAATACTTTACAGCTATTAAAAATAATGGCTTCATGAAATTCACAAGCAAATGAATGTAACTAAAAAATATCATCCTGAGTAAGGTAAACCAGTCACAAAAGAACAAACATATATGTACTTACTGATAACTGGATATTAGCCAAAAAAGCTCAGAATACACATGATACAACTCAAAGACCAAATAAAACCTAAGAAGAAAAAAGACCAAAGTATGGATGCTTCAGCCTTATTTAGAAGAAAATAATCATGGGAGATAGAGAGAGGGGGCATCTGGGAGGGACATAGAAGGGTGAGGGGAAAAGAGGGTCATGATCAGATGTGAGAGAAGACAGGGAGATGTATACAAAGTCAGTAAATTGAATGGAGGTGTATAGCAATAGGGGATGGGGAACTAGGGATAGACACTAGAAAGTTCCAGATGCCAGGGACCCAAGAGGTTCCCAGGACCCAACAGGGATGATATAGACTGAAATACCCAAAAAAGGGGAGAGAGAATTTGTAGAGACCATATCAAGTGGTTGAGAGGTGGCGCCACATACTCATCTTAAAAATGTTAATCCAGAAATTCAGGGACAAAGAGTGGAGCAAAGACGGAAGGAAAGGCCATCCAGAGATTGCCCCACCTAGGGATCCATTCCATTAACAGACACCAAACCCAAACACTATTGTTAATACCAAGAAGCACTTGCTGATAGGAACCTTCTAAAGCTGTGTCCTGACAGGCTCTGCCAAAGCCTGACCAATGCAGATGTGATTGCACACAACCAAACATCAGACTGATCTTTGGGACTTCAGGGGAGGAGTTAGGTCAAGGACTGAAGAAGCTGAAGAGGTTTGCAACTAGACTCCCCAAACCTCACAGGGACTAAACCACCAACCAAAGTGTACAAATGGAGGAACCCATGCTCCAGCTGCATATGTAGTGTAGCAGAGAACTGCTTTATTTGGCCTCAATGGAAGGGGAACCCCTTAGTCCTGTGGAGGCTTGATGACCCAGTGTAAGGGAATGCTAGGACACTGAGGCAGCAATGAGTAAGTGAGTGGGGCAGACCCTAATAGAAGCAGGGGAAGGTGGTAGAATAGGAGATTTGTGGAGGAGAAACTAGAAAGGAAGATACCATTTGAAATGTAAATAAATAAAATATCCAATAAAAATAAGAAACAAAACAGGCAAACAACAAAGACAAAACTAGAAATCTGCACCTAGAACCATAATCATCCCAAACCCAGATGCCTAGGTGCCAATATAAGAAAACAAACAACAGCCAGGGCAATATGTTACCATAACAGCCAAACTATGTTACTATTGCAAGCCCTGCATATCCTGACACAGCTGAAGCACAAGAAAAATGACCTTAAAACTTTAGTGGGTTAATCAAAGTCCTTAAAGATGATATTAATAAACTCCTTAAATAATTCAAAGAGAAAGACAAACAAAAATAAAAGGAAATGATTAAATCCCTCACAGAAACACAAGAAAAAACAAACATTTGGAAAAAATGAACATGGGCCTTCTGGTTTCCATCTGCACCATAGAACTGACCTTATGCCATAGCTCTCTGTACCCAAATCCCACTAAGAGAAAGCTGGTGTCCCAGGAGTGCTGACACACCTACAATCACAACTCTCTGCACCCTATTACCTCCAAGAGAGAGCCAATCTCCCAGGAGTACTGACACACATAATATCATAAGATCACAGCCTCACAGGAAGGACAAGCTCCATCAAAGTCAGCAAGAACACCAAACACCAGAGATAACCAGATGGAAATGGGCAAGCACAGGAACATTATCAACAGAAACCAAGGCTACTTGACATCATTAGAACCCAGTTCCTCCACCACAGCAAGCTCTGCATACCCCAACACACAGGAAAAGCAAGATTCTGATTTAAAATCACAACTCATGATGATGATAGAGGACTTTAAGGACAGAAAATACTCTCTTAAAGAAATACAGAGTAGGACAGTGGTGGTACACACCTTTAATCCCAGCACTTGGGAGGCAGAGGCAGGCAGGTTTCTGAGTTTGAGGCCAGCCTGGTCTACAAAGTAAGTTCTAGGACAACCAGGACTATACAGAGAAACCCTGGCTTGAAAAAAAAAACAAAACAAACAAAAAACAACAACAAAAAACAAAAAAAAAGAAAATAAATACAAGAGAACACATATAAACAGGAGAAGCACTTAAAGAGGAAACACAAAAATCCTTTTAAAAATTACAGGAAAACACAACCAAACAGGTAAAGGAACTGAACAAAACCTTCCAGAATCTAAAAATGGAAATAGAAACAATAAAGAAATCACAAATGGAAGCAACCCTGGAGATAGAAAACCTAGGAAAGAGATCAGGAGTCATAGATGCAAGCATCGCCATCAGAATACAAGCGATAGAAGAGAGAATCTCAAGCGCAGAAGATACCATAGAAAACATTGACACAACACTTAAAGAAAATGGAAAAGGAAAAGAAAAAAAAATAAGGAAATCCAGAGCACAATGAGATGAGAAAACCTAAGGTATAAAAGAGAGCAAAGATTCCCAACTAAAAGGGTCAGTAATTATCTTCAACAAAATTATAGAAAAAAAAAAACCTTCCCAAACATAAAGAACGAGATGTCCATAAACGTACAAGAAGCCTAAAGAACGCCAAATAGATTGGATCTGAAAAAAATTCCTCCTATCACTTAATAATTAAAACACGAAATGCACAAAAATAAAAAAAAATATTGAAAGCAGTAAATGAAAAACATAAAGAAACATATAAAGACAGCCCTACAAGAATTACACCAGACTTCTCACCAAAGACTCTAAAAGCCAGAAGATATAGCACAGATGTCATACAGATCCTATGGGAGCACAAATGCCAGCCCAGGCTACGATACCCAGCAAAATTCTCATTTAACATAGGTGGAGAAACCAAGATATTCCATGACAAGACAAATTTAAACAATATCTTTCTACAAATCCAGCCTTACAAAGGATAATAGATGGAAAACATCAACACAAGAATATAAACTATACCATAAAAAGAGCAAGAAATTAATCTTGCCACACAAACATAATTCTTCCTCTAACAACAAAATAACAGGAAACAACCATCACTAGTACTTAATATCACTTAATGTCAAGAGACTCAATTCCCCAATAAAAAGAAATAGACTAACAAACTGGATCTGTAAATACAACTCAGCATTTTCCTGCATATAGGAAATGGAACACAGTGACAAAAACAGACACTTACCTTAGAGTAAAAGGCTGAAAAACAAATTTCCAAGCAAATGGTTCCAAGAAAAAAGCAAGAGTAGCCATTCTAATATCAAATAAAAATCAACTTTCAACTAAAAGTTATTAAAAAAAGATAAGGAAGGATATTTCATACTTGGCAAAGGAAATATCTACCAGGATGAACTCTCAGTTCTGAACACCTATGCTCCAAATGCAAGGGGACCCACATTTATAAAAGAAACTTTACTGAAGCTCAAAACACACATTGGACCTCATGCAATAATAGTGGAAGACTTCACCATCCCACTCACATCAGTGGACAGATCATGGAAACAAACTAAACAGAGACAAGTTATGAACCAAATGGATTTAACAAGAAAAGTTGTGAAACAAATGGATTTAACAATGTTTCATCCTAAAACAAAAGAATATAACTGCTCATGGTACCTGCTCCAAAACTGATTGTATAATTGTTTACAAAACAGGCTTCAACAGATACAAGAAGATTGACATAATCCCATACATCTTATCAGATCACCATGGACTAAAGCTGGTCTTCAATAACAACAAAAATAACAGAAGCTTGAATACACATGGAAGTTAAACAATGCTATACTAAATGATAAATTGGTCAATGAAGAAATAAATAAAGAAATTAAAGACTTTAGAATTTAATGAAAATGAAGGCACAACATATGCAAGGTATGGGACATAATGAAGACAGTGCTAAGAGGAAAATTCATTGCTCTGAGTGTCTGCATAAAGAAATAGATCATACACTAGCAGCTTAACAGCACAAATGAAAGCTCTAGAACAAAAAGAAATAAATACATCCAAGAGGAGTAGACAGCAGGAAATAATCAAATACAGGACTGAAATCAACCAATTAGAAACAAGAAGAACTATACAAAACTGATTCTTTGAGAAAATCAGCAAGATATATAAACCATTAGCCAGACTAACCAGAGATCACAGAGATAGCACCCAAGTTACAAAATCAGAAATGAGAAGAAAGATATAACAATAGAAACTGAGGAAATTAAAAAATCATGAGATCCTACTACAAAAGCATGTACTCAATTAAATTGGAAAATCTGGATATCCATTTCCATATAGACAGATACTAGGTACCAGGTACCAAAGTTAAATCAAGACCAGAAAAACTACCTAAACAGTCCCATAACCCCTAAAGAAATAGAAGTAGTCATTAAAACTCTCCTCATCAGAAGAAGCCCAGGATCAGATAGTTTTAGTGCAGAATTCTCTCAGACCTTCAAGAAAGACCTAATACCAATATGCTTCAAATTATTCCATAAAATAGTAACAGAAGGAATACTACCTAATTGATTCTATGAAGCCACAGTTACACTTATACTTAAATTACACAAAGAACCAACAAAGAAAGAGAACTTGAGACCAATGTTCCTGATGAATACTGATGCAAAATACTCAACAAAATTCTCACAAAAGGAATCAAAGAACACATCAAAAGAATCATTCACCATGATCAAGAAGGCTTCATCACAGGGATGCAGGGATGGTTCAATATAAGGAAATCCATCAATGTAGCCTACTTTATAAACAAACAGACAGAAAAAAAACCACATAATCATCTCATTAGATGCTGAAAAAGCATTTGACAAAATTCAACATCCCTTCATGGTAAAAGTCTTAGAAAGGTCAGGAATTCAAGGCCCATACCTAAATGTAATAAAAGCAATATACAGCAAACTAGTAGCCAACGTCAAACTAAATGGAGAGAAACTTGAAGCAATCCCACTAAAATCAGAAACTAGACAAAGCTGCCCACTTTCTACATACCTATTCAGTATAATATTCAAAGTCCTCTCCAGAGCAATAGACAACAAAAGGAGGTCAAAGGGATACAAATTGGAAAGGAAGAAGTCAAAATATCACTATTTGCAGATAATATGATAGTACACTTAAGTGACTCCAAAAATTCCACCAGAGAACTCCTAAACCTGATAAACAACTTCAGCAAAGTGTCTGTATATAAAATTAACTCAAACAAATCAGTAGCCTTC
>JADRCD010210831.1:12690-27997 GCA_019843815.1 Montemys delectorum
ACACACACACACACACACACACACACACACACACACACAAATACCTTATTAGGTCAAGGTTACAGCTAACAATGTGCATGCTATGGCAATTTTTATTTTGTTTTTATTATGTGTGTGAACTATATCCTCAGCTGTGGACAATTTGTTTCAAGAAATATTTCATACTAGAATAATGCAGCCTCTACAGTCTTACAATTTCTATGAAGTCAGATTTCTTCTTCTCCATTTTTACCATGGTTAGTTCAACTGTATGCCTTCAATGTCTATCTAGTATAAGGTGTTTACATAATATTTCAACATTACATGAAAGTAACAGTGCATAACAGTTAAGATGAAAGGCACCAGGGTACTGGAAAATATTTACCCACTCATTCTACATGGGAGTGCAGGAGTGTCCTAATATACAGCACTCATAGATTTTCAGGTTAACAATAATGAGTCGTGGTGAGTTTCATGCTCATTTTGTCCCTGAATACAGCTGGTCAGAAGACAAACTCTCCATGCTCTAGCTGAAGACTCTACCACTGAGACTGATGGGGCAGGAAAACTTCAACATAAACACCATACTTTTAGAAAAACTTTAAAAACTGTCATAGCTTGTATAAATATTTTAGTGGACATAAAATAAATGAGTGAATATTTTTATGTTACTTTAATATATAGAAGAACAGATATAACTAAAGCTAAATGTTATGTAAGTGTAGTAAAATTAGTAGAAAGTGAGTTTTCCCTTTGAGTGAGTGCATGTATAGATATATGGGTGCATGCCTGGTCATATGGATGAATCTATGTGTGTAGAGACCAGAAGTCAACCCTGGGTGTTATTCCTAACGATCTACTTTTCTTATGATAAAAGGCCTGGAATTCATTGATAGAGCTAGGCTGGCTGGCCAGCAAGTTCTTAATCCCCAGTCTGTCTCTGTCTGAATTTGTCTGTCTTTGTCTCTGTTTCTCTCTCTGTTTCTCTCTCTGTTTCTCTCTGTTTCTCTCTCTGTTTCTCTCTCTGTTTCTCTCTCTGTTTCTCTCTCTGTTTCTCTCTCTCTCTCTCTCTCTCTCTCTCTCTCTCTCTCTCTCTCTCTCTCTCTCCATTTCTCTCCATCCCAGAACCCAGAATTTACCTGTTAAGAAATAACTTTGTTTTAATAAGAAATCAGGACTCTGGAGCAGTTTAAACTGTGGTTACCGAGCTGTGTAGTCTAGCTTGAGAGTTACAGCTATATGTCCTACTGGGGGATATCTGTAGCCCATATGTTTGTTTTGTATATTCAGGAGCTCATTTCTGCTGGTGTAGGGTGACTTGGTCATAGATGCATTTTGCTGCCCAGCTATCCCTCATAAGGCATGTGATGAGCAGATAGAGATGAGTGTTTGAAGAGATGATTTCATGGCTGATTTTTACCCTTGACTCTGAGTTCTTTTTTTTTTTTTTTTTTTAAAGCTTTATTTATTTATTTATTTATTTATTTAGGGACATTTATTCCTAAGTGATGTGGTTTTTGTTTCAGGTGTGGTATGCATTTGTTTAATTATCTGTTAAGGCTTAAAGTTGCTAGGAAGTTCTTTTTCTTTTTTCTTGGATATTTTCTTTATTTACATTTCAAATGTTATCCTCTTTCCCAGTTTCCCCTCTCCTGGAAATCCCCTATCCCATAGTACTACTCAGCTATTAAAAACAAGGAATTCAAGAAATTCTTAGGTAAATGGATAGAACTAGAATATATCATCCTGAGTGAAGTAACCCCAATCGCAAAAAAACATACATGGTATGTGCTCACTGATAAGTGGATATTAGTCCAAAAGCTCCAAATAACCAAGATACAATTCACAGACCACAAGAAGCTCAATAAGAAGGAAAACCGAAGTGTGGGTGCTTTGATCCTTCTTAGAACAAGAACAAAATACTCATAGGAGCAAATATAGAGATAAAGTGTAGAACAGAGACTATAGGAAAGGCCGGCCATCCAGAGACTGTCCCACCTGGGGCTCTGAGTTCTTAAGAATCTTGTTCTGTTATATTTCATGCTGTACTCTGGTCTTTTAGCATGTGCCTCCAGACTGACCAGTGATCCTCACTCAAACTTGGGTAGGTAGACAGATAGAATTGGACAATTTTATTGATATGTCCAGATTCATTCAAATTACAAGGAGGATTGGGAGAGAGTACTTTATTTTTAAAAAGGTCAACACATAATGTCATATTTTGTATAAGGCTGTGCATTTTGGTAATTGGCAGGCTAAGATCTATGGACCAAGGCCCATATTTTTTCATATTTTCATATTATATATAAGCTGAGAATATTTTTACATTTTACTTTTTGTTTTTGGTTTCACATTTTAAATGATATTTTTTCATAGATATATAAATCCCTCTGCATATCCCTAACTTTATGACTTGGCTACCCCTTTAAAAATTTTTCCAAAACTCTTAGATCACTATTTTAGCTTCCAGGTCTTGAACAACATCTGAAATAGGCACTAGTCTGAAATGAATATTTATGGAACTGAATGACCTACAGTGCTTTTTATTTACTATGGAGTGGGAAACACTCTATCACCTAATTTACCCTGGAGTGAATATGGCAGATTTGGTCAGTTTAGTAAAACAGAAGCCATGCATTGCAGAGGCTACTTAGGGGTAGAAAGTCAATGTGCTTCATTCTATGTTGCTTAGTTAATTTGTCTTTGTTTTTTAGTTATGAATTTAAGCCAATTCCCTTGCCATTAGGAGCTCCTGGAGTCAGTGCGTCTTATTGATCTTTATTGGTGTTCAATTTTGCTACTGGAAGCAAGGACTTGAGACAGTATCCTTGAGCATTTGTTACAAGTATATAATCCTAGTCTATACCTCCGAACTTCTGAATATGAGTTTGCTTATGAACAAGTCTCTGGATGGTCTGTACGCACACTTAATCTGAAGGAACACTTGCCAGGTTCTTGACAAGATCCTTCCTAGAGGAATCCTGACATTCTTGAGGCATCCATATTTCCCCACCACAGTCCACGTGACTTGAATAACTGACCTCAGGTGTACCCATACCCTTAACTGCCTGTGGAGTTTTGCCATGGAAGAAAAAAAAAAAACCAAACAAATCAAATTGGGTAGTACTAATTTGGACTGATGACACATTTAGAAGGTGGGTTTTTTGTTTGTTTGTTTGTTTTCTAGGCAGTAACATTCAGATGAACATCAGTGTCCATGAATGAGATGTTTAGAATGTTTCATAGGAAACAAGCACATAAAAAACAGGATTGGAACTGAAAGAGTTGCAGAAAATAATGATGCCATTGAGCGAATTCACCCAAGCCTTTTTGTCAAATGCAGTGAGTCCCCATAATGTAGTTTCTTATCATCTGCTTATTAGATGACATGTATTAGGTATGAGTTGTAGGAACCATTTAATGCTTTATTGCTGTGGACTGGGTTGCTTCGGGGTGGTAGAGCATGGTACACTTAATCCCGGGGTCGTGGGTTTGTGCCCCACTTTGGGCACCGTCTGCTGTGGACTGGGTTGCTTTGGGGACCCCTTGTTCCGCAGGGTGATAAGAGTTCTGGCCTGGTGGGTAAAGAATTCAGCGAGTGACAAACAGAGATGACACTTTATCATTAAAACAACATGTAGGAAAGTTGTACTTCTTTTTTACAGATAAGAAAAAATAGGGGTTGATACAAAATTCAAAACCAAACCAAAGCACTAACAAAAAAGGATACACTACAGATTTTAGCTATCAACTATCACATGACACTTGACACTCAGCATGGCCTGGAGTAAAGGCCTTTTCTGGCCACTTACGTGTACTTTAAGTATGTACAAAGTCATAGAATACCCATTTATTATACAGGATCATTATT
This sequence comes from Montemys delectorum, assembly GCA_019843815.1. Lineage (NCBI taxonomy): Eukaryota > Metazoa > Chordata > Mammalia > Rodentia > Muridae > Montemys > Montemys delectorum. The sequence goes on from JADRCD010210831.1 coordinate 16,541, forward strand.
AATTTTTTAAACACAAAGTTAAAAGAAAGAGCCTTTTGGATTATTTTTTGAGACAGGGTCTTTCTATGTAGCCTAGCTGTCCTGGTACTTGCTATGTAGACAGGCTAAACCTCAAATCCACAGAGATCTGGTGGCTTCTGCCTCCTGAATAGTGTGATGTAAGAAGTATACCATCACATCCAGCAAGAACGACATTTTTAAAATACATGGGGCATTGATCTCTAATTAGATTACACAGTCATAGTAACAAAATAGCAAGGAACTGGCATAAAAACAGGCATGTAGATCAAAGGAATTGTGTAGAGGACCCAGATATAAACCACACAGTTACAACTACCTAATTTTTGGCAAATTTGTCAAAAATATACATGAGGCAAAAGTTGGTCTCTTTAATATATAGTGGTTTTCAGGTATAGAATGAAACTAGATCCTTATCTCTTCCTCTGCAAAAAAATCAACTGAAAAAATGAATCAAAGATCTGAATGTAAAATGTGAAAAATTTGAAGCCGCTACAGGAAAATACAGGCAGGACATCTCAGGATCCAGATACAGTCAAGTACTTTCCAAACAGAACTCTAATAACACAGGAAGTAATCCCAAGGGTTGGCAAACCCGAATCTATGACATTGAAAGTCAGCCTACACAATGGGGAAAAATTTCTCAATTAAACATTAGAAAGGGGATTAATACTTTGAATATATGAAGAACCATAAAAGGTGAACCTTTAAAACCCAGGATCATCAACTGGTAAATGTGCACTAATGAATTGAATAGACAATACTCAAAAGAAGAAATACAAATAAATACTTGATGAAGTGTTCAACAGTCTTAGCCATCAGGGAAATAGAAATTAAATCAGCTTTGAGATTACAACTCACCCTACTCAAAATGACTATCCTCAAGAAACCATCAGTTTTCACAACTGCCAAGAACCAACCTTCCCTTGGAGAGAGGTTTTGAGGAGGGGGTGTTTGGGAGAGGTAAAAAGAACAACTTAATGTCAAATTGTGGGTACAAGATGACAGTCTTGTAGTCTGCTTGAGATGGCTCCCTAAACCGCTCTTTGAAGATAGCTTTTGGTTCTAAAGTCTGCTTGAGATGGCTCTCTTTTGTTAGAAAAAAATTCTAAAAGCTCTCTGGATAGCTCATGGATTTTCTAACCATGATCAGAAATCCTGGTAGAAAATATTCTAAAAGAGTAATGTTCATTCTCCAGAGAGATCTCCAGACAGCTCAGCTCTTGTAAGAAAAATTTCTAAAATGGAACTGCTATCACTGTCTGCTAGCTCATCTCAAGCAGACCAAAAGCCCAGTCTTTTATTTACATATCAATTCAGTCAGTCATTTACTCCAGGTTCCCTTTTGATTATTCCATGAATTCACATTCTAGGACCCTAGTCCCTTAATCCATAGAAAGAGACAATAAGCTCAGATCATTCCTTTTTTTTTAATTTTATTTTATTTTTTATTTTTTTCTTAACATTGCAAATGAATTCAGAGATATGCCTGTCTTTGTAAATACAAAGAATAAGCTAGCTGGGCATAATTTTGCTCTGAGATTACCATTCCCATCAGGCCTGGGCCTAACCTTACTCTGTCCCAGGCTGACCTTGAACTCAAGAATCTGCTTACCATTGTATCTGCCTGCCTTTGTATCCTTTCTGACAAGCTGGTTTACAGAGCATCTGCCTCTGTTCTTCTAGATCCATGAAGCCCTTTTAAAAATTTGTATTGCATCCTTCTATTTTGCATAGTTGAGAAATTATATATATATATATATATATATATATTTTTTTTTTTTTTAACTCATGTTTTCAGAGTTCCTTCCCACAGCCTTGAAGGCTGTCCTGAAGGTAACAGTGTTCACTATTTTGCTGAGACATTAGATACAATCTTGACTCCCAGACTCATGCTGTCTCTGATTATCATGCAGTCATTAACCTTGGCAAAGAGGACATTCCCTGATAACCTTGGCAGGGAGAATATTTCCTGAAGGAGGATCATGAAGATTACAGATATACAAACAAGCCACATGCCCATCAACCTTTAACACTTGTGGAGGTCCACACCCTGCTTGCTTCAGTCCAGGGGCAGGAGGCCATGTCAGTTACATCATTCCTTCCACGTGGCCAAGCAGGACTCTGTAGACAACAAATGCTGGGGAAGAGATGGAGAGTGAGGAATCCTACACAGCTGAGGGCAAATGTAGCCATGTAAGAGCCATCATGGAATGAGTGTGAAAGGCCCGCAAAAACCTTAAACAGAACTGCCATGCAACCCAGCTATACCACTCAGAAATAGACCCAAAAGGAGTCTAATTCAATGTATGTCAAAGATACTTGCACATTCATGTTTCTGCTGCATGGTTCCCAATAGTAAGATAAGGATGTGTGTGTGTGTGTGTGTGTGTGTGTGTGTGAATGTGGCTGCATGTGTACACACATGCATATTTATATGTAGATCACAGACTAGAAAGAGGAATATGAGAGGGATAGAGGAAGGTAGCATAAAGGAAGTGGGAAATAGAGAGGATTGTAGAACACATATAATATGAAAGCAGAATGGAGATGTGCTGAAGGAAATGAGTGGGGATAAGAAAGGGCAGTGAGGGAGGGAATAAAGGAAAGAAGTATAATGGTATTTATGTGTGAAAACGCCAAAATGAAACTTACTACATTGTATGTGCATTTAAATATTAATAAAAAAGAAGACAAATATCGACAACTAAGTAGAATTAAATGACTTCACATAGATTTATGCTTCTTAGTATACTTTAAAAGGTTTAATTAAAATATTAAACCACTTAGACGTACATAGTGTTAAATGGTGGGAGCAATGCTATATTAATGCATTTTATTAAAAACAACTGTCAGCTTTTCAATGTTTCGGGGCTGTTGATAATTACTATTCCTCTATTTTGTGGGTGAACACAAACAAGAGCGAGCACTATGTAAAACGGGTTCCTGTGAAATCCTTTAGCACTTTTACAAGCTCTTTCAAGCCACGAGGGTGCTGTTTTGGAGTTTACTCTTGAAGAAGACCCAGAGTGCCATTCTTGGGATGAAAAAGAAGGGTGTTTGCCTCTGGGAGAATGTTGCAGAGGAAACTTATCTTGTAAACTACTAGGGAGAGGATAAAAAAAATGGTTGTCACATCAGAATAACTACTCAGTGGCACCCAATACCAAATGCTTTGATTCTGCAGAACAGGCCTAGGAGACGGCTGGATCAGAAGTCTGCTAACCAGAGACAGAATCTGTCTTTTGTTTTTGTATTAAAAATGAGACTCCCATAGACAAATAGTACTGTAATATCATCTGGCATCTTTCTGGCTGGCTCTGGGAAGAGTTGGTGGTTTTCTCCTTGTTCTGTGGTGGGAGCACATGGCTTCCCACCCCGGAACTCTTGTGTGTTAGGCTACATTTTGCCAAACACATTAAATAAGCCCTGTTTAGAATACATTAACCTTAAGACACAAATAAATCCATCAAAGGCATTTATTTGCCACCCACCATGCTCAGTTCCTGAGAAGGGTGGAAAGTCACAATTAAAAGGGAACAACACATGGATTGAAGGTATAGAACACTCATCAGTGAAAATGTCAACTACCAAATTTTAAAGCTAAAAGAGAAATTGGAAAAATCATTTTCCAAGCTATTTCCAGAGAACATGAGCTCTGTGGGACATGACTAAGTGCTACAGGATCAGGCAAGTTAAAATGGCTCCACTCAAGGGTTTCTGTACACAGAGCCTCCTGTGCATGGGCATCTGTCTTATTTTTCTATTCCTGTGATAACACTCTAACAAAAATATGATACCAAGGTACAGTCCATCCAGTGGAGAGGCAACGGCTGTAGGAGGTAGAGGGATCTGCTCAGTGTGTCCACAGCCTGGAAGCAAATAATGATGAATGCTTGCCCTTAGGTCTTCCTCTGCTTACATAGTCCAGGTTCTTCTCACCTCAGTCTAATCACTGTAATCCCCTACCCCCACCCCAGGCATCACCAGAGGCCTGCTGCTCTGCCAGTTTTCCAGGAGATTCTAGATGACATCAAGTTGATGATGGAGATTAACTGTTATAACTTCTAAATGCACTGGAAAGCTCCTGTATGGGCCTATATCCTTATTTGGGAAAGCAGTGTCTTCAAGGCATTACTCAACTCTTATCACTTTGTAACTGAAGAACATGAGATGAAGTGACCTGTCCAAGGTCATGCAGCTCATTAGCAGAGCCAAGATCAGGCTTCAGCTCTCTTTCTATTGAATCTAGTGGCTAGTAGCTAAGGGTATACTGGCGTCTGCATTCTCAAAATTGTGCGTTTTTGAGTGACCATACCTTTTTTTTTTTTCACAAATTTGTTGAATGATTCAATATTCAAAGTTCAGAAAAATAGAAGACCCAGGATTTAGGAGACCAGGGTTCCAGCCTGGACTTTCCTTCTCCTCTGTGTTTGTTATTGGTAAGTTGGCATAAGCCTTTTGAGGCCAGTTTTTTTTTTTTTCTCCTATAGCTATCATCTGAGCACACATGTACTATCTTGAGCCTCTGACTAGAATGACTAGTCTCATTCCAGGGGCAGTTGGAATTCCTTGGGAGGAGGATTTAAGAAGGGTGATGTCCTAGAATGATCCAGATTAGAACCTTTATAGAGAAAACGGGGCGGAGGGGGGTGTTCTTTTCCTCTCCACTGTATCTGCCTCAATCCTTCACTTGCATTAGATGCTAAATCAACAGCAGTAAATGACAATGCCATAAAATAAGAACAGGAGGACCATTAATGAAAATTGTATGCTACATACACAAAATAGCCTACAATGTACTCGATGCAGTGCTGCCTATGTTTTCTGCTTTTGCTTTGTTTTTGACGTGTGTGTGTGTGTGTGTGTGTGTGTGTGTGTGTGTGCATTATGAAAACCATGGTTTTAAATAATAAGACTTCTCTCTTTCACATTGTATGTGATGTTAGAAATGGAGACACAAGCAGATTGGAAAATAATTGTGAATGTTTAACATACTGGGCCCAAGAGAATGATTTGTAGTACTTAATATTATAGTTAGAACTAATTCCATTTTCCTAATGTGGATTGTTTTTCCAGGCCCCTGGAAGGTATCATGCTGAAGCTTTTAGCATGTTGGCTTCCTCTGGACTGAGTATAGAATTGGGTTGTTACCTCATTTGAAAGATGAGAAAACTCCATTAAAATGTCAGGAAATTTGTTGGGTCATTAACTTGACTCTGGCCTTCAAAATAAACATGTCGGCCTTAATTTTCACTGGAGGTGGCTCACTTATGTCCCAAAGTTCATGGGGTCCTTCTTGGGAGAAACACTGGTTATAAATCACGAGTGAAGACTGGATGTGGAACTTGACCTTGAGCCATCCCCTAGAGCTGGATCCCTAGTGCAGCGGATGAAAATGCACATACAGAGAAAGGGTGCAGAAGAGCGGTTTTTATTTACTCTTTTGTTTCTCTTCCGTATAATTTCCACAGGCAGTAATAACCGTTATAGCTAGGAACCGTAATGGCTCTCTAACCATCCTGTAGCTTCTAAAACACTCTTGAAAATGAAAACAAATGATGCAGTAAGCACAGTAAGCATTTGGGAAAGCTGACCATAAAGGATGTCTAGGCAAGAACACAGACACATGCAGCACTATCCATACCCAGCACCAAGATCTTATACCTCAACAACCCAGCTGCCACCCACCGGCCTCAGTGCTGTGAGATGCTTCGTGGTCAAACCGCACCCTCCCATTGTCCCTTCAAGGCATCCTGAAACATCTTCTAAACATCTGTAAAATGTACCCCATTAAGCATCACTAATAAACATGCCCCAAGAACAACATTATTAAAAATAAGTGTGTTATGTGGCGACTCTCCTTGCTCTAATTAAAAGAAAAGACTCAGGGTCAGGAAATTGATTTTTTTTTCCCCTTCATGTTTAAATGACTTGAACCTAACTAGTGTATCTGTACAACTTGCTAACACCCTCATTAGAGTTATGCTAAATAGCCAAACACGACAGCACCAAGGAAAACGCCATGGAATGGTTTATGAAGAAGGGACTTAATTAAAAGTGACTTAATTTCCATCCTTTGGGACTCTAGATGTTTGAGGTTGCAGGACCAGTGACGGAAATATCTCTGAGAGTAAAGTGAAGCTTTGGTAAAAGAAGGGATTGTAGTATTTGGCAAATTGATAGTAAATGAGGTTTTTTTTTTTTTTTAAAAAAAAAAAAATTTAACTGCTTCACCTGCAATTCAGCCACCTTTCCCTCAGAAAGCATGGGCTAACTGAACAGACACTTGCTTTTCTATCTTCTGGCCCATGCCCTTGTTCTCTACAAATTCAAAAGACTTTCTCTTCAAATGGAGATAAATTAGGTTCTTTCCCTACCTGGTTTGTTCAAACTGTGAACAAGTCGGTTTTATTTATTTATTTATTTTTTCCTAGTACAATTCAGCACTGAATTTTATTGAAAAATTTTATCAGTAGTAGTCCAGAATGCCCTACTGAGTACAGCACATAATACACTTAATTTTTTCAACTTAACTCAAATTTTAAAAGTTATAGAAGACAGCATCACAATAAACTTGCCTTTTCTTTGAGTTGCATCTCAGTCTTCTGAAAAATTAACTATTTTGTTTTCATCAAAGATGCTTCCATCAAACTGAATTCATGTCATTCAGGTTATCCACTAATGCTACTCCTGTTGACCTGATACATCTGTGTCCTCACAGCTTTGAGGCCACTTTGAGGGGGCCCCAGGACTCTTCCTACCTTTGGTTCATGTCTGTGCAATCCCACTGTTCGAGATGGATGAGACCTTGGCTTGCCTCTCATTAATGGGACAGGTCCCAGGATGTATATTACACGATATTCTGATTTTAATACCAGTAGTTGTAATGCATGTCTAGGAAGGGAATTTCCCTTGCTGGGTTTGAAGAAGCAAGCTATTATGCTTGCTCTGCCTGCTCGGGGGGGGGGGGGCAGAGAACTCAGGGAGGCCTCCTATTGCTGTCTAGTGGGAAAATGAGGCCACCCTGCAAAGAGCTGATCCTGCCAACAACCTGCTGCTCAGGAGGCCTGGAGGTATCAGCAGAGTCCAACCCAGGCACCAACTCCATAAAGGACCATCACTTTGGTTATCCCTTATCCTTCTTTCCAGTCTGTTTGTGTCTGATCCACAGGGACCATGAGGCAATTAACTAATTTGTAATTCTCTAAAGATTTTTTTTATTATTAATGTATCTGCATGTATTATGCATGCGTGTGTGTGTGTGTGTGTGTGTGTGCATGTGTGTGTAGGTGTGTCACAGTATATATGGGGGGAGTTAGAGGACAACTTTTAGGAGTTGGTTCTCACTTTCTGCAATTGGTTCTAGGGACTGAACTCAAATTGTTAGGCTTGCACTGGCAAAAGTTTTTACCTGATTAGTTACCTCGATGACCTCTGATTTACATATCCTGATTGATTCTGGATATTAAATCACTTGTGTCTCTGTGAGAAAGAGAGAGCCATAATCAGCATAGTTGATGGTAATTAGCTATCTTTTTGGAAAACCAGGATCAGTCCAAGGGACATTTACAAGTGTGCTTTACAGATTCAAGTGATCTGCTTCCCAGTCTCCAATCTGGCTTTACCAGTAACAGTCAAAATGAATTGTGCTGTCTCTTAACAAAGGATGATCTTGTACAATACATTGCTCTAAGCCCATGCTAGTTAAAAAACATGGAAATGGAAACATTGTGATCCAATAAACATTTTATTTTTAAAAAATACCAAGTGTCCCTTTTTCCCTGATGCTTTGTGTTGAGACTACAGATTGCCCTTTGGCCTTGACACACACATTTATTATCTAAAAATATCTCCAGTTCTTAGCGGTTAGATCGCCATGAGTTCAAGGACGGTCTGGTCTATACGGTGAGTTCCAGGACATCCTGGATTATAGATCGGGAAGCTGTCTTTAAAAATAAGTCTCACACACAAAAAAGACAAAAATAAAAATAAAATTTTCTTAATTCTGCAAAGACTTAAGAAAAAAAAAATCAGTGTTTCCCCTGGGGTTGACTTTTAATTTTGTTATTTTCTTCTTTTATAAAACAATGAGGTGAAACATCTGAAGCCCACCTGTTCATCCTCTGCTAGCAGGGTCCAGAAGAGACCCCATTGGCCCATACCTCCAAGCATATAGAAGCTCTCTGGCCAGCCAGTCTCGCTCCCAAGGCAGCATGCACCTTGTACCGCGCATGCGCCCAGCTCGGGCTGTGGTCCTGCGGCTCTGTGACCGGCCGTTGGGGAGGTTTTTTGTCCCCTTAGTTTTTGATCCCTCTACGCTTGCCCGCTCTGCCCCTGCCTCCACCCCAGCTCAGCACTGGCCCTGCTCTTCTCGCAGGAAGGTGGTGGCCTGAGGCCCCACAGGCTACAGTGCCCAGATGAACTTCAGTGACCCAGGCTGCCCCACGGCCTCGCTCTATGTCGGGGACCTGCACCCTGATGTGACCGAAGCGATGCTCTATGAGAAGTTCAGCTCTGCCGGGCCCATCCTTTCTATCCGGGTATACAGGGATGTGATCACACGCCGCTCTCTGGGCTATGCTTCTGTGAACTTTGAGCAGCCTGCTGATGCAGAGCGCGCTTTGGACACCATGAACTTTGATGTCATCAAGGGCAAGCCGGTCCGCATCATGTGGTCTCAGCGTGATCCATCACTTCGCAGGAGTGGAGTAGGCAATGTGTTCATTAAAAATTTGAATAAGACCATTGATAATAAAGCGCTGTATGATACATTCTCTGCTTTTGGCAATATTCTTTCCTGCAAGGTGGTTTGCGATGAGAATGGCTCCAAGGGCCACGGATTTGTACATTTTGAGACAGAGGAGGCAGCGGAAAGAGCCATCGAGAAAATGAACGGGATGCTTCTGAATGACCGCAAAGTGTTTGTTGGACGGTTTAAGTCTCGGAAAGAACGAGAAGCTGAGCTTGGAACGAGGACCAAGGACTTTACCAATGTTTACATTAAGAACTTTGGGGACTGCATGGATGATGAGACCCTGAATGGCCTCTTCGGCAGGTTTGGACAGGTCCTAAGTGTGAAAGTCATGACCGATGAAGGTGGGAAATCCAAAGGATTCGGGTTTGTCAGCTTTGAAAGGCACGAAGATGCACGGAAAGCGGTGGATGAGATGAATGGAAAGGAACTCAATGGAAATCACATTTATGTTGGTCGAGCTCAGAAAAAAGTGGACCGACACATAGAACTTAAGCGCAAGTTTGAGCAGGTGACGCAAGATAGGAGCATCAGATACCAGGGCATTAACCTTTATGTGAAAAATCTTGATGATGGTATTGATGATGAACGTCTCCAGAAAGAATTCTCTCCGTTTGGAACAATCACCAGTACAAAGGTTATGACAGAGGGTGGTCGCAGTAAAGGATTCGGCTTTGTGTGTTTCTCCTCCCCGGAAGAAGCCACGAAAGCAGTTTCAGAAATGAATGGGAGAATCGTGGCCACGAAACCACTTTATGTAGCTTTAGCCCAGCGCAAAGAAGAGCGTCAGGCTCACCTCACTAACCAATATATTCAAAGAATGGCAAGTGGAGGATCTGGGCCAAACCCTGTTATCAACCTCTACCAACCAGCACCTTCCGGTTACTCCTTGACCGCTGTCCCACAGACTCAGAACTGCATTCCATGTTGCCCTGGCCAAATCGCTCAACCAAGGCCAAGTGGTCGCTGGACTGCTCAGGGTTCCCGGCCTCATCCATTCACCAATATGCCTGGTGCTATCCACCCAGCTGCTCCAAGATCATCGTTTACTACCGTAAGACCAAGTTCTTCCCACGTTCAAGTCATGACAGCACATCGTGTTACTAACACATCAGCACAGACAACGGGTCAGCGTTCTGCTGCAGCCTCTTCAGCTGCAACGACCCCCGTTCGCTCGATTCCACAGTATAAGTATGCTGCAGGAGTCCGGAACTCCCAGCAACATCTTAATGCCCAGCTGGTGCAACAGCCTGCTGTTGGTGTACCGGGTCAGGAACCTTGGGCTTCTTCCATGTTGGTAACTGCTCCTCAAGAGCAAAAGCAAATGTTGGGGGAAAGGCTGTTTCCCCTCATCCAAGCCATACACCCGACTCTGGCTGGTAAGATCACGGGCATGTTGCTGGAGATTGATAATGCGGAACCACCTCCTATGCTTGAGTCTCCAGAGTCTCTGGGTTCTAGGACTGAGGAAGCTGTGGCCCTACTCCAAGCCCACCAAGCTGTAGAGGCTGCCCAGAAAGCTGTTGGCAGTGCCTCTGGTGTCCCAACTGTTTAAACTGATTGGAGACCTCAAAAAAGAACCTCATACTTTGCAGAAGAAAAAAAAATCTAAACATTAAAAAAAAAACATAAATATTTTTTAAAAAAAATAGTAAAATATAAAATAAATAAAAAAGGAAAGGAAACTTTGAGCTCTATGTACTGAGCAAACATCAGATCTAGCATCTAAGCCTAGCCTGATTTCAAAACAGCACCCCCCCCAACAGAAATAGTAAAATCTACAAACCAATGTTTTGTAGACCCCAGGAAAAGCATTTTCAGCAAAGTAGAAACATTTAGAGCATCCTTTTAATTTTGTAATTCTTTATTGTTGAATAGCTCAAAATGTTAGTTCTAATAGCAGAATTGATAACTGAGCAAGGAAACATAATTTGAATTATAAAATTCTTGTTTTAATAAGAACTTACACAGTGGGAAAAAATCAGATGTTATTTAGGTAGGGATAATGTGCTCTATCATTTTCTTTGTATTACTCTATATTAAATTATATATTAGAATAAAGAACAACTAGATGACTTAAGTCTTGTGTTAATTTGCACACTGATGGTATAAGATCCTAAGTTGCCTGGACATTGTCTTAATACAGCGTGCAATCTTTCAAGGAATGCAAACCATTGATTTTTCTGACCCCCCCACCCCCACCCCCCCAGGGCCCCAGGCTTGCCTGCTGTTAGGTGGAAAATCCAATCATGGAAACAGACACAGGAGACCAAGACACAGGAAGACATAGCCTATCTCTCTGCCATTTTAAGTTCCACTGGTGGGAGGAAGAAGGCACAGAAGAACCTCTCCTTTTTATCCAGCAATGAAGCTGGAACAGATGCTTAAATGGCAGGCATAGGGTGGATATTTAAATGAGGTTGAGAAAACATGAGAAAAAGAACAGTTTCGAGTAGCAGATCACAGTTCTAGAAGCTATTTAGAACTGGCTGCTGATATCGTCGGAATAAGCCATGTTCATATACACACTCACCAATCCAATGTGTAATTCACTGACTCCATCACCATTTGCCTGGAACCAGCATTGTTGCTGGGGACAAATGCTTATACAACAGCAACACAGTCCCTGTAGGAAAAATCATCCAGGTATAGTATGTACAAAGACCCAGAGAAATAGAGTGAAC
>JADRCD010210832.1:552-12725 GCA_019843815.1 Montemys delectorum
TCATCCAGCAATGGAGAGTTTTCTAGCAAAACAGGGCAACTTAATAAAAAAAAAAAAAATTCTTGTCCTTGCAAGACGCCGTCAGGGTTTTTAGGTGGTACAATTCGACACTGTTCATCTTATACCATGTTGAATGTGATCCTATGCAGATTATTTTCTTTCCTAGTTCAAGAGTAAAAATTGGGCTTCTTCAGCATTTTGCCTGCCCCCTTCCCCTTGATACTCATGATTCTTATGGCACTGGAATGATTCCCTAGCAATTGCTCCCAATATAATGATAAAAATCTTAAGAGGGGCATTTATATGTTCTCATTCTCCTCCTCTTCATCTCTAGCAGATAGCTTGTCATATAAGAAAACACTTAGGATAAAGACTCTAAAGTAAAATGTATAAACATCTGCTTTGGGCTAAAACATACTTCTATTCTCTCATGTTACTTTTTCTCTCATTAACCTCATTTAGCATAGATTGAACTTCAAGAACTAGAATACTATACTAGTGTTTCAAGCCGTTAACTTGTAGGTGTTGCTCTGGTTTTGCTATGTATTACAAGGCTAGAGTCATACCCCAATAGCTGGAGAGCTGGTTGCCCGCAGCAAAATAGCAAATTCCCACATACTCCAGCCTTTGTTATGTAAACCTTGCCCACCAATTTAAAGTTAATTGTTTAATAAAAAGCTAGATCCTGTGATTGGCAGAGAGAAAGAAAGGCAGGACTTGAGGATCAAGCAAGGTGTTTCAGGAGAGACCAGAAAAGGAAAAGGGAGATAGAGAGAGGAGGGGGCCTCCAGGAGAGGAGGTGGATAATAAGCACATGGGCAGGAGAATTGGACCCTGAGGATAACCCAGACCAGAATAAAACAACAAGTAACAAGGGACATATGGCTGGGATGTAAGGTGGAATCACTCAAAACCTGCCCAATCTAGGCTTACAGCTTATAAATAGAATACCAAGATTTTGTGTCTTTTACTCAAGCTCGCCAGAATATATAATTTATTTTATACTACTTGTCATGTATATGAATAACTAATAAAAATAATGTGATAACATCTAATTCTTCCCTTCCCCTTTGCCTTCCCTTTTTCTAGGTCATGTGTAAAAATGACACCAAAATGCATGAAACCAAGAATAAGTTTACATCACAATCATGTTTAAAATAACATTATTAAATATATTGGTTTATGAAGATTGCATGTATTAGTATGTGCACTTCAATGTGTTAGGATATGGGAAAACAATTTTGAAACTCTTATGAGGTAGCAGTCAGGTAATGACATTCTGTTCTGATTCTAAATGTTTTAGAAAATTTGTTACTTTTCTCAACAGGAGCTTAAACATTTATTTCTAAAAAATGTGTAAGTTAAAGTATATATGTGTATGCATATATGCATGTATGTGCATATGTACATATGTATCACATATACACATACATATGTATCATATATACATATACACATACATGTACATGTGCACATATGGATACACAGACATGCACATACCACACACAAACACACATTTATTTGCACAGTCATTATCACATGCACATAAATACACATCTATGTATATGAATATGTATATGTACATACACATGTGCATATATGTGTATTTATAATAAATAAATACATTACTAAAAATTTTCTAATTTGATATGGAAGTAAGAATGGTGCTAGAAGAATATGAGAAACATTTGTTTTTCTATAATTCAAATGTTATATTTTAAGAGTAGAAGAAATAGTATGAACAGTAAGAGCACTGGAATAAGCTACTAACATTTTAAGGTGGAAGGTCTTAGAAAATGTTTCCTGGAGTTCCATGACATCGCAGTATACACAGTGCAAAGAATGCAGGCTGTATGTCCATATCCAGGACTACAGTTGATGCTGCACAATGTAACATCGGTAAATGTTTCCAGAAACAATTCAGATTCATTGCACATTTGATTTTATGTAGCTTTTTGGTCATCTACCATTCAACAGTCTTTTATTATGGCCAAATTTATGACTTCTAAATTCATTTATGTGAGCTCAGGTTGCCTACCTGGGCTATACATTTCTGATCTTCTACAGTGTGACTGGTTTTCAAAACAGCATTGTGGGAATGTTGAAAAGAACTATGTAAAAATAGCTAAGAATTTTCTACATATGAAAGACCTTTTAAAGTGGGAATTTTTGAAGGTTTAAAACCTGGAAAGTACTTTGAGAGTGAACAAAGGGACAAAATAAATCAGGTTCAAGTTGTCAACTTATCCTTTTAATAGTGTCCCAAAGGGAGATACAGGTCATGACACTTGCCACAGAGACTACATTCTAGAGGTTCTTGTGCCTTTTGAAATATCAATATGCTTTAAGCATTTTAGCAGCCTTAACAATGCTGTGTCATTCACATGTCTCCTAGTATGTCAAACTTGATTTCTGTATGAAATAAAGGGATAGAAGAGAGGGAAGTAGGAAGGAAACTCATTGCTTTGTACTCTCAAAAAAGTCATAAAACTCAATAAAATAGTGGAAATAAATGACAGTCTAATTTTTAGCAAATAATGTATACAGATATTAAAATATTTTGTGTGGTAGGATTATGAGTGTGTTTGTGTTGATGTATGCGTGTGCCAGCATGTGCACATTACATCACACATGTAGATCTCAGAACAAGCAATGCCATTGGTCATTACCTCCCACCTTGTTTGTGACATAGTGACCGGTTGTTCACTGTGTTGTGCAGAAGGCTAAGTGTCTTGTTTGTTTTTGAATGCACCCATCTCTGACTCTAATCTCATTGCAGGAGTTCTGGGATTGGAACTGTGTGCTAGCCTGTCTGGATTAACATGGGCTCTGGGAATCTGAAAACAGTTCTTCCTATTTGTGTAGCAGGTGCTTTAATCGCCAACGTCAATACGTTGTTTGCATAAAAATAAATCCATAAATTTGCAGTCGTTCGATTTCCATCAATAGTGTGTTCTACAGGAAAAAAAAATTGACAAAACAAAGACTTAACCTGTGGAATAAGATAAAATATTTGTGAAATCTTCATTAAATGAAGGATTAAATGTCTAGAAAATATAGATAATTCAAACAACAGAAAGAAAAATCCAATTCAAATGGGCAATGAATCTGAATAGACAGTATTCAAAAGGAAGATGTATGGATGGACATCAAGTGCACTAAACTTTGAAAGTACCTACCATCAGAGAAGTGTACACCACAGCTACAATGACATACAACTTTACCTCATTTAGGATGAACATTTTCAAAAACGCATAGTAAAATAGGCATCCTCACAAACTTGGAGAGAATTAAATTAATATACCTATTAGAGCAACAACTATAGAATAGACAAGCCACTTTTTTTCCTGATGTAACAAAATGACTGTGAAGGAGTAATTTAAGGAAGAACTTGTCCATTCTGGCTAACAGTTTGAGGGAAAGATGGCTTCAGGCAAGAGAAATATGGCTTTGGAAGCTAGAGGCTGGCTAGTCACATTGTATCAGTGCTCTGGAAGCACAGAAAGACAAATGCTAATACACAGTTACCTTCTTTTAATTTAGTTCAGGACCAAGTCCTTGAAATGGTGCCACCTGCATTTAGGGTGGGTCTTTCCACATCAATTAACCTAATTAAATAATTCCTCAGAGGTATTCCCAGAGGCTCCACTCCTAGGTGACATCAATATGAACTATCATATAGATATTCCTAAAAATGTAGAAACAGAATGGCCATATGGCTGCACATTCCCATTCCTGGATATATATCCAGAGGAAGTGAAGTTAGTCTGTTGCAGAAAAAAGTTTGCATTTTCATGTGTAGAGCAGTAGTTGTTTACAATGTATATGTGAATAGCTAAAGAAAATATTGTACAAGTGTACAATGAATATCATTCAGCAGCAGAACTGATGAACTCCTGGCACTTTTAACAACATAGTTGAAAGGATGTGAGGCATATACTTTCAATTACTGGAAAGAAGTTCTGCTCATTGTGTTAACTTGAATAAAAAGTACCCCCCATGGGCTCCTGTATTTAAACATTTTGTTCCTTGTTGATAAGTAGTACTACTTGTGTGTCTGTGTGTGTATGTGTGTGTGTGTGTGTGTGTTATAGAATCTTTACATTGTGTGACCTTGCTGAAAGAAACACAACAGTAGAGTTGGTTTGAGGGTTTACAGCACCTCCTTCTTTATGTCCCTTCTGTCTGCATCCTGTGTGGAGTAGTGATGTGATCATCCAGCCTCTTGCTCCAGGGCATGCTGCTATGCTCTATCACCATTATAAATTCTTTGAAAACACAAGCCAAAATATACTATTTTATCTGTTGCTTATGATTATTTTATTTTATCACTGTAATAGCAAAGTAACTAACAATCTCAGTTTGAGCATTAACTTTCTTAGGAGAAGGGGGATTGTAAGCAAATCTCACATATTAAAATTTCTGCTGAAGAACAGGATTTGGGCATTTTTGAAGAGTTATATAATTTTCTCTAGGAAGCATATGACTTGAGATGAATATTTCATAACTGTGGAAAAAAGGGAAATAATGACCATTACCAGATCCAGGAAAAACACTAAATTTTGCAAACTGGAATTATCTGAGCATGATTTTAGTCAAATAATGTCAAAGCAGCAAGACATGAAGTTTATAGGGTAGAAGGTGAGATCAGAGATCTCTCTATCCTTCTAAGGACTAATTTCTGAATAAATAGAAAACTATGGGAAGAGGTTATGGGATCACTTTAGATGCAATAAGAACTGTACTCTAAATAAAATTTATTTAGGTTGCAAATAAATAAGAAAGATTCTATTTTTAAATGTCATGATTGTAATTGCAGAAAAATTTAAGAATAATGAAGTTCAACAAAATTTTAAGGTACAGAATCAATAAGGAAAATCTCATTATACTTCTATGCAGTAAGAATGAACACATCAAAAGGGAAATACAAAAGATCATAATAACTCCACAGGAAATACATTTTAGGTATAAACCTAATAAAAAAACATGTACAATATTTGTATCATGAAAGTTACAAAATACCCATAAAAAATAAAAATAAAAATAAATGGGGAACTATCCAATATAGGAAACCTACCAATTCTCTCAAGTTGATTTACAGATGTGATACAATTCCTGTTAAAAATAATCGTGCTTTTTTGCACATACAGACAAAGTTATTATAAAATTTACATGGAAAAGGAAGGGTAGAACAGGTAAAACAATTTAGAAAAACAATATAAAGTAGTATAGTATTTCCCACTTGGTGTTAAAAGTTATTGTATAATTACAGTAATCAAAAGAGGGGAGATGTTAGCGGTTGATACAGGCACAGAGATGAACAGAACAGGATAGAAAAATAGAAACAGATCCACAAGAAACATACAAGGGAACTCTGACAAAGCTTAACAAAAATATATCAGTGGGGGAAAGAAAACCAGCCATTTCAATAAAAGGTACAACTGCATTTTCAATAATTTAAGAACAAAAGAGATGTCAAAAGAAAAATTGTAGAATGAAACTTACTTTATGCAAAAATTAAGCAACAAAAGGTCATAGGTTTGATTTTAAAATGTAAAATATAAAGTGCTTAGGAAATATAGAGATAAATTTTAAGGAATAAGAGTGTTTCCTTGAAACCAGCAGTGTAACTACAGAAAGGAAAAAGCTGGTAAATTGAGTCTCACCAAAATTAAAACTTTTGCATTATCATATCATGAAAAAGATTCAAAACAAGCTATACAGAAGACAAAAATAGTTGAAAACAATGTATCTGATGCAGGAAAGCTGATTAGAATCCTTATACTCTTCAAAATAAACATATAAGACCAGTCAAATTTAAAGCTGGTGAATGACTATGAAGCGGTCGCCCTTCTACTGCAAAATGTGTACAGATAACAAAAAGACACAAAATGCCTTCCATAAAATCAGTCATTAAGAAATTAAAAATGGAACTATAATGAAATACAAATGATAAATAGTTGTAGGCCAGGAGTGAATGTGAGATGATGAGATCGATCTGAATCATAAATGTACGGCTATAGTAAGGGGGAAATCTAGCATTAGCGGAATTACAATTCAATTTGCTTATGTAGGGTGAAGCATCTTAAAGTGAGTATGGAGGGAGTGGGGAGGCTGGAGAAGCAATGACTTGACCGAAATAGGGGAGTGCAAAATCACTAAAGCAGGGAAGGACTGGGTTGAACCCTTTATGATTAGGTGCTCAAACAACTGGTTCTCATGCAGCTTAGCTCTATGTGTGCTCAGATTGGGAGGCACTCTTAGCATCGCCAGGACTGGCTAGATCAAGTTTCTTTGCCAGTCTTAAGTATTCTCACATTAGGCAATCTCAAGAAATTATTCTAGGTAGCATTCTCAAAGAAATAAATGGTAGAGATCAGATTAGTTGGTAGTTAAGATAGGAGTTATAGTTTGGGTTGGTGTCTTATGCTTATAAAAAGGAATCCTTGTTATTATAATATTCTATATGTCTATTATGATGATAGGTCATTAAGAATAATCTAGAACTGAGGATAAACACAATATTTATTGTTTGTAAAACTGACAGCTTTTTAATGGATTAGTACATTACATTTTCTGTACTTAGAAAGTTTGCGTTCTCCAAATTCATACATTGAAATGCACTCCCCAATGAGGTAGCAATAGTATATGGAGACTTTGGGAAACTATTTCACAATGAAAGTAATGATTAGATCAAACATATCAAGGTTGGGAGTAAGCTCAAGAGGGCTGTCTTCTCCTACTACTACAGGAGACAAAGTTAGGTGTCACCTCCTGACTACAGAAATGAAAGGCCCACTATTTATCAATACACTTGACCTTCCAATATTTGACCTAGGATTTCCAGCTTCTAGAAATGTGAGACACAAATATCTATTTTCATAAATTTCCTAGTTTGTGACTATTCAAATGGACTCAAAGGATATCAATGTTACCCTTTGGGTGCGATTTAATAGGATGTGAAGTGATACCTTTCGGGGAAGTAGGTGATCGTTATAAGGAACCCATATGTATACCTGTACCCTGTACCGGTACCCTGTACCTGTACCTGTACCTGTACTTATTCTTCACAGGTCTTAAGATTGTTCTTAACCAAAAAAAAGCTCTCTAAATGTCATGCTAGAATGAATTGGCAGTGAGCATGGGTTACTCAGAATTACTGGGTCACTGTGTGTCTGCTAGAGGAAGTAGTGAAGGAGTAAGGGCAGTCTGGGTCCTTTCCTGGCCTCCACTTATCAGGAGAGGAAAGAAGAAACTGATATGATTGGAAGATGGTAGCGAATTCAATTTTAGTGTACTGAGTTTTCTTTTGATGCCCATTTAATCAATATGGTATAGTATACAGGATGGGAGGGCAATGGGGATGAACTGGAACCTTACAAGAAAGAAGGGAACCACAAGCACTCTGTTGGGTTTTCAAACTGTGTATGCTTCGATGAACAACTGAAAATTAAAATGTCAGGTATTTGCCTGTTGGGAGAGGGAGATATGCTTTATTCAGAGATAAAAGTAAGTATGATGTCTTTGTGGGAATTCCACGCAAAGGCTGGATAAGATTGAATTGCATGAGCATTAAAATAGTAAAACAGCTAGTTTCCATGTTTAAGTAAAGTACACTGGAAATATTATCTTTAGTTTTTACAACAGGCCTAAAACGTTTTTGTTTTATTATCTATATTTTTATTCATAGAAGTTACATAGTTTGTTAAATAAAATAAAATCAGTAAATTATTTCCTGAGCAAGAATCTGAATAAAAATATGTTTGATTCCTAAGCTTAATTCTAGGTAAGTCTCTGCGTAGCTGCTTCTGAAAAAGAGATTATAATGCCTTGCCAAATTGTAGATGTTATATTTTCCAAGGCTTCTCGTGAAGTTAAACATTTATTTTCTGTTTGTAAGTATTTGATCTCCCAGTGGGGAATGTTAAAGGATCTGTTTCAAAGTCTGTTCCATCCTTACCGGGTAGTATGATATTATGGGCTTTTAGTACCTATGCCTCTTACTTATTTGGATGTCATGCTTTCTTTGTCTTGCCACGATGCCATCTTTTTTTAAAATTTGTACCAGCGTATTTGTTTACAGCAATCAGAAGGCAATCCTCTCCTTTCAGCTTGCTAGTTTTCAGCTTTGCAGACTTTGCAAGCATCCTTCACTTGGCTAATACAAACAAATAAACAGAAGCTGTCCTAAACTTCCATGGCGCATTAGCTCCGGCTTTACTACCTACCAGCACTGAAATGCCTAAGCCTGCCCATGTAAGCACAGCAAACACACCATCCATTATGACCATTAATCCCCTATGTTATAGGGGATGTTTATTCTCATTCTTGGATGATTTTCTATACTTTAAGTTCACAGGTTCTCTTTGAGCATCCATTTAAAGTAGGCGCATCGAGCCTACACTTTCTTGGAAGTCAATTTCTATACAGCAAATCACGACCCATTTCCTTTCCAAACAAAAGACAAACAAACAGAAAGCCTTGAAAAATACTTTCCATGTAGAAGTCAGGCTGCTCGTTCTAATTAACTTCACTTTTCCAATGATCTTAGTGGTTTTGCTGATCATGATTTGGTACTTCAGATGTAATTTTTCAAAGACATTTCAACAGTAAACGCTGTACATCATATTCCACGTCCATCAAAATGCAGTCTGAAGCCTAAACATATAAACACTGAAAAAGGTGGATGGTCGCAGGAACTTTAAGGATGTTTATGTGATCGGATTCTCCGTTAAATCTGTAAATTTTTCTGATCCTTTGCCTTTCTGAAGCAGCAACCTCAGATGTAAATTTAACTTCTCGCCACTCCCGCCATCTAGTGGCCACGGTTGTTAAAAGCTTGGTTTTAAGGAAGGCACTTAATGACTGGGGGCGGGGTACACGAAGACCAAAATCGGTTGGCCACTACAATTTTCCTGTCTCTTCTCACATCACTCACCCCTCATCTGGACACCTTTTCTTTCTTCGGTCGTTTTAGATATGGGCAGGGATGCGCAAAGGGCATGATGAGACACACACTCTCAGAGACTCACGCCCCTGCACACTGACATTTAGAAAAGGGTCTAAATTCTCCTGTCATTTGCAAAGGACAGGGGAAAAGGACTTGTGGCAGGACCTAGCCAGAGGAGACTTGTGTGACTTTTCCAGCAAGTTGGACGGGTAATATATGAACCTTAGTAACGTTAACATCTGTTTTGGACACAAATAATTTAAAAAATAAAATAAAATAAAGGAACAAGGCGGGGGGGGGGAATCACTTAAAAATTCTGCCGCGGAGCTTTGCAGGTTTTGCGACCCAGTTGCCCCCCAAAGGCAACCAATTCCTTCGCGTTCCGCTCCCTACACCCTCCTTTCCAGATTTTCTCGAATCTTTTTTTTTTTTTTTTCTTTTTGGGCCCCCCTTTCCCACGCTCGTCTGGAACCGGGGCTCCGGAGGCAGCAGTAAGCCACCAGTCCCCTTCCTCCTCTCTTCCATCAAACAGCCGCGGCCGAACGCCTTGAATCTTCCCTTTGTTCATCCGAGGCTCGCTCATCCCCGGGGTAGAACCACCTGGATGCTCTCCCTCGGTGACATTTGGCGTCGAGGCTGGTGGGTGGCTAGGGTGGAGCGAGAGGAGCCCGAGGGGGCGGGGGCGGAGAAAGGTCAAGGCGAGGGAAAGGCAGGAGACGCCTTTGCCTAACCTGCGTGGCGGGGCGTGCGTGCGGCTCTCTCTCTCTCTTTCTCTCTCTCTCTCGCTCTCTCTCTTCCCGGCTTATTGATCGATCGCACGGGCAGAGCTGCGCGCGGAGCTCGGGGGAGATGCGGGACCACCCACTGGCGGGGAAGCAGCGAGCAGCCCTCTCGCGCCCCCGCGCCGCCGAGCGCCTCCTGCCTCCGCGCCCGGACGCCAGCCCGCTCCTGCCTCGGTCCCGGCCCCACGCCGCCACTGCCACCGCCACCGCCCGCCCCGCAGCCCCGCAGCCCCGCAGCCCCGGCGCCCCGCAGCCCCGCAGCGCTCCGACCCCGGGGACGCCGGCCGCGCAGTAAGTTGGCAGGAGCGAGTGGCCTGGGCGGCTCGCCTCCCCCGCACCTTTTTGAACTTGTTGCTGTTGGCTCTGCTCGCCTGCGCCTGGCTTTTGGGGAAGGTGACAAGGAGGAGGGAGGCGCGGAGGGTGGGGGAAGGGGGACGGAGAGCTCGCCAGAGCTTTATTTATGCTCCCCGGGAGACTGGGATCTGGCTGCCTGGGAGCCGCCGGCTCTGCCTTTCCCTTTCCGGGTGCAAGGCGACCGCAAAGTCTCTATGCAACTCAGCCCCGGCGCGCACTTTGCCAGGTATGTACCGCGGGCGAGGCGCGTTCTGCGCGGAGGCAGATGCTGCTGCCGCCACGGCGGCGGCGGCTGCCAGCTCCCGGGCTCTCTAACTGGCACACTGCACCTGAGCTGAACTTGAACAGAGAGTGAAAGGGCCCCGCTCCCGGCTGGCGCAAAGGGTGTCCGTCGTCGTGGGGGGGCGGGAGGGAGAAAGAGCTCTAAGACCGACGCCCCCCGCCGCGAGCCCTGCACTTCATTCACCTCCATCTCGGCGAGCGCAGCGTTGAGTACAGGCGGCCCGCGGACTCCAAGGGACGCGGGACAGCCGCTGTGACCGCATCTCCGGAGCTACAACAACAGGTCGTCTTTTTTTTTTTTTTTTCTTTTCTTTTCTTTTTTTTTTTTTTTTTTTGAGACGTCTTTGGCGGGAAGGACCACTTCAGCCAAAGGGGAGGCGAAAAGGTTCTTTCTTTGAAGAGACTACCACTGGTTGACTTTCCTTGTTTCCTCTTCCCTGCTCCATACACCGACCCCATTTCAACCAGACTATCAGGGGAGAAGCGAAGACACCTGTTTGAAGCCAGGCTGTCTCCGAAGAAGTCACCTGTGCGTTTACATGTGCCAGGAGTTGCCCTGGTCCAACTGTTGGCAGAGATTTGTTTAGGCTCTATGGAGAGAGATTTTTAGGTCACTGTATATTTTGTTCACTCTCAGTATTCCAAATACTTGTCCCTGAGGGAAACCTGACCTTCTTGAGTACTGTGACTTGACCTGTGCCACCTTGGAATAACTGTGATCCTGTGAGCAGTGTTCCTCCAGTGGTTTGTCTGAGGTGAAGAAGTCGGGGCATTTTGTTAGTTTCATCGTGTTACTTTGAGTGACCCTTCGGATCACTCTCGTGACCTCCACTTCCAGACAACATGGCAGCCGGTGTTGCAGCATGGCTGCCCTTTGCCAGGGCAGCCGCCATTGGATGGATGCCTGTTGCCTCGGGGCCTATGCCTGCTCCCCCGAGGCAGGAGAGAAAAAGGACTCAGGACGCTCTGATTGTGCTGAATGTGAGTGGCACCCGTTTCCAGACATGGCAAGACACCCTGGAACGATACCCAGATACTCTGCTGGGCAGTTCTGAGAGAGACTTTTTCTACCACCCGGAGACCCAACAATATTTCTTTGACCGTGACCCAGACATCTTCCGACACATCCTCAATTTCTACCGCACGGGGAAGCTACACTATCCCCGCCATGAGTGTATCTCAGCTTACGATGAAGAATTGGCCTTCTTTGGCCTCATCCCAGAAATTATTGGCGACTGCTGTTATGAGGAGTACAAGGACCGCAGGCGAGAGAATGCGGAGCGCCTCCAGGATGATGCTGACACTGACAATACAGGAGAGAGTGCGCTGCCCACCATGACTGCAAGGCAGAGGGTCTGGAGGGCCTTTGAGAATCCCCACACCAGCACCATGGCCCTGGTGTTCTACTATGTGACTGGGTTCTTCATCGCCGTCTCAGTCATCGCGAATGTGGTGGAAACAGTTCCATGTGGGTCTAGCCCAGGCCACATAAAAGAACTGCCTTGTGGGGAGAGGTATGCAGTGGCCTTCTTCTGCTTGGATACTGCCTGTGTCATGATCTTCACGGTTGAGTACTTGCTTCGCCTGGCCGCAGCACCGAGTCGTTATCGTTTTGTGCGCAGTGTCATGAGTATCATCGACGTGGTGGCCATCCTACCCTATTACATTGGGCTGGTGATGACAGACAATGAGGATGTCAGTGGAGCCTTTGTCACACTCCGAGTCTTTCGAGTCTTCAGGATCTTTAAGTTTTCCCGCCACTCTCAAGGCCTGCGTATACTGGGGTACACACTGAAGAGCTGTGC
>JADRCD010210832.1:13125-28564 GCA_019843815.1 Montemys delectorum
TCAGAATTGGGCTTCTTGCTCTTTTCTCTCACAATGGCTATCATCATTTTCGCTACGGTTATGTTCTACGCAGAGAAGGGCTCTTCAGCAAGCAAGTTCACCAGCATCCCTGCAGCCTTCTGGTACACCATCGTCACCATGACAACACTGGGGTAGGTGCCTTTGTAGGAAGTCAGATGGCCATTGGACATGGGATGGGCGTGTTGATTATGAATCTCTTAAGGCTTCCTGATGCTTTAGAGTGACTACAATTTTTTTCTCTGAATGGATTTGTGAGAGCACTATTTAAAAGTTTGGAAACAAAATATTGATCTGTAAAATGGGTATGGCAAAACCGATCGAAATTACTAGGGAGTTACAGGCAAATATTAATTACTGATACCATAAACTGACAAATATAGACATAATAGACTAATTAATAGTTGTGGATGGCATGTCTTTCAACTTAAGAGTTTTGTCTAATGTTACATCGTTATAAAAATGGTAGACTTCTCAAAAGGTTTATGTCAGTGTGCTGTCATGTTCATTTTCATTATGAGTAATGGGTCATATTTAAAATATCAGATCGGAAACAGGTCAACTATACAAAATATGTTTGGAAGTCTAGGTTTGCCTTTTTTGTTTTTAATGAAGCATATGACTATCATCCCTACAGTTTTCAGAAGCGATGGGTCCCATCAGTCAAGGAGTCTACAGATGGCCCATCAGCTGCACATAGAAGGCAGAGCAGTGTCTGTGAGATTAATGGTCATATAGGCCAGTTGCAGTGTACAGTTTGTGGTTCTAAATTCCTTTTGAATTCTTCCCTTCCTTCTTTTGTTTGAGGGCATAAAGTTTCACAGACCTAAGGAATATATTCTGAATTCTTGCTGTCTGAAACAGACTTTTAAGGAAGGAATTAAGATTTCTTTAGATGTTATAAAGAGTGATGGGAAGTGATTATGAATCTTGCTCAAATTGCAGAAAAGTAGCAGCACTTGACACAGGAGAAAAACTAATAAAATAAGCTAGAAAGAGACAGCTACTTTGTAGAGTTCTTAGATAAACCTTGGAGAGTGTTCCTTCTTTAGCTTTGTTGCTGCCTTGCTTGCCTAGGTAATCAGGGTAAGAAGGATTTGGTAAGGGCTATAGGAAAAAAAAAAGTTATTCCCAAGGCTGTATTTTCAGCTTTGTGTTTCTGGCTCATTTAATTGGCTTCTTTAAATGACATTGTGGTTAAAGTCAACTTAATTTTATTGGCCATATTGTGCTGAACAGAATTTCTTGTGTTATATGGCCAACTAGTGGAATATGTTTTTATGAGGGGAAATTTCTGGCTGAGTTAATGAAGAGACTGGCTGAAGTAAAATATAGTGTTTTGGATTTTGATTAAGTCTCTGCTATCTTTGAGAATGTAATTATAGCTTTTCAAAGGAACAGAACCTGACTCCTTCTGCCTTCATTCCCCTTCTTCCTGCTAGTCATTTTGTGACAGATAAGAGAGGATGCGGCAGATTATTACAGGTGCTTACCCTTTCTCAAAAAGAGTTATGCTTATTATTATTTTTTTGTTCTGTCTCTGTGTTATGTGGAATCATGAAAGGACAGTCGGGTGGTGAGGATTTCTGTCATCATTTCACATCTGAGCTGTACTAAGGGAGCTCTCTGTTAAGAAGAAAACAAAGGAGGAGCTATGGAAAGGCAATACCCTTTACAAAATGTGGTGGTGTGCAGGAATTTCCTGAGGTCTCAGCGAGTCTTTTAAAATTGCACACTGTCTAGGTGATGGGATGTAAATATCACTACAAGGAATAGGGATGCGTTTTTAATTTTAAGGAGCTGAAATTCTAGACATGAGAAGTTCATGCTAATATTTATTTCTGGAGATGGCTTCTAATTCTTACTCTATCTTGAAATGCATGTTACTTTCTGAAAAAGTGGGGCGGTGTTACTATTACTGCTCACAAGCATTCTCTTGTGGATGATTTAAGACACTAAGTTGAAATACTTGAACAGTAAGCATCTAGGCAATCGATTTCATCTGTTTGTCTTATAGGTGAGCAAATAGGAACAGTTAAATGCACGAACTTTCTAGAACTTGGAAGCAATAAGGGGGGTTGATTTTTAAGACTTTCAGTTTTACTGAAGTTGAAAATTTTATTTTTTAAAAAGAAGTTAAGCTAATTAATAACTCAGATTGAGAAAAACAACACTGGGTCTTTTAATATATAGAAGCAATAAAAATATGCTTTATATAATATATGATACTCTCTTACAGGAATATTGATAGTTCCTTTTCTAAATGTGTTTATAGTATTTTAATTGCCTGGACAAACAGACTCTTAAATGCATTCATTGTCTTTTTGGTGTCTTCTTGTTAGTAGCCTTGCAGCTCTGTACTATTTAAGAATGGAAGAGATGTAACACATCTGTTTGTGACTTTATCTTGTGTGGTGTGACTTTACAAGCTTAAGTATAAACTTTCTGGAAAATATGCAGTAGTTTTAGCAGTTGTCAAGCTGTAGCTGATAGATGCTCAGGAGTTTTATACCAGACTTCCTATATTCTCTTTATGTGGCTATTACTTTTAATGAAGCTAATATTTATTAATTGATCGTATCAGATGTGAAATTAGTATCCCACATGATATTATCAGAAGTACCACCTGATATGAATACTGTTTTCATGAGATGAAAAGTAACCAAGTACATTGTGATTCAGGTCTGACAGAATCAGCTAGTACTTCTGAGGTCATTTTAGAGGATGTCCCGTTGGTTTTAGCCTTGAAGAACTCAATGTGTCGTCTTGAGGCTACTGTATTTATATAATGTTCTGAAATATTAGCTTTAACATAGACTATAATAGACTATACTTACTAGGTAAGTATCTAATTTGCCAGTAAAATGAATATAGTTTTAAGGATACTCATCTTGTGTCAGTAAACGTAGAAAACATTGAAAAATATTAATAAAAGGATATAAGAGGAAATCTTTTTAAATGTTTAAACTGAGTGATATGTGTATCAGCTCTTTCATCTCACCCCTCTTTTTTTGAGCATATTTATTTGCTGACACAGTACCAGGGGGCCGCCTCCCTGTCCTCCCCCTTGTAATCCCTTTTTCCAAAATGAAAAGTCAATTGCTTTGAATTATCTGAGACTAGAAAGAACTCGTAATTCCTATTTGGTCAGGGTTTGGGACAGCATATCCAACTGGTGTATTTCTCTCAGGTAGAAGTGCTTGATAATGCTAAATTTGGGGAATTTCTAAGTATGGTCTAATGACAACCAGAAATTGAGTTGTGAACATGGTTCAGTGGAGTTGAGCCCTGGTTTACACTCTTCATGCTCATGACTTTTGGATGGAAGAGATCTCATGTGGCACAGTAAATTCTTGGGGGCTTAATATTATTTTAGACAAAATTTGTATTCCCAATCATGTTTCCTAACCATATTACTCATAACATGAAGCTCAAGAAGTTCAGAAATACCGTTCTGTTTTTGTGGTCATTTCCACTTTTTTTTAACCATAAAAGCAAATTGTTTTCATCAAAGGTTTTTTTTTTTAAATGTGGGAATAAAAATAGCTACGAGGTATTTCTGTAAACCTTGAACATAAAAATCAAGTGCTGTAATTCTTATTCTGATTTCTGAGCAAACTTGAAAAAACTAAAACTTTGATATGTGCACTGGAAGGAACGACTATGGTAGAATTACAGCTTTGGTCATAGATAATGTTGTGGCAGTCTATTTCTAAAACCTTAAAAAAGAAAAAAAAAAGCCCACTCTTCTTGTATTTCAATTTTAAGAGTTCTAGTGAATTATAATTTTTGATTGTTTTCTGAGACAAGATCTCATGGAGGTAAGGATGGTTTCAGACCCAGGGTATAGCTGAGACTAGTCCTGAACTCTTAATGGACCTGCTTCCCCATCCCAAGGTTTTAGATTCTGGGCATGTGCCCTCCTACTCAGTTTGTAAATTTTGCTTGTGAGAAGCAGAACAACAGAACGAATGTGCGTCTTGAAGTTAGAAGTCAGTCCAGTGGTAAAGGCGAGCTTAACAAAAGAGAATCTTCTATTTTCATCTCAGCATCAAATGAAAAGTAAAAAGCAATGTAATTTTATTGCAAATTTTCTCACAAACCATTTTGTCTTAGAAAGGCACAATTTAGGAGTTTATCACACATGTATGATCATATCTACTTTTAGAAATAGCTATTAAAAAATAAGACTGAAGATTCCATTTTTTTTTCAGATAGGTTCTCACTGGCTATCTCTGATTGACCTGAAGCTCACTATGTAGACCATGATGTCCTCTAAGTTTTAGATATGTCCATTTAAATAGCCTATCACTATGTAAGTAATATACCTATCACTATGTAAGTAATATAGATTTGGGGAATGCTGGAAGGATAATTTACAAAATTATGTATTTACAAACTTCCAGTTTTCTCAGTTCTTCTGAGAACTGTGTGGACTCATACTATCTTATGTGGTGTTCCATACATAAATACTACTAATGTGTCAATCTGTAAGTCTGTAGAGCTGAGAGGTACACAAATGTCTTTCTGGTGAAGAAAAATACTCGAGAGAACACTTATTTTTATTTCAGTATACCTTTGTATTCATATCAAGTTCTTTATGGAGAATTATCAGACTGTAGGGATGGACTTTTAAAGACATATAGAGTAGCAAGATATGTGTTTGCTTGTAAGCATCAAACAAAAATCATAAAATGTTTCATTGTATTTTAATCTTTGATTTGGAAATAGTATCATTACATTTTTCAAATTATATATTTTAGCATCTAAAATGTGAAACTTAAGTTTCTCTTGGTTTCCAGACAGAAGTGTGCCAGAAAAAAAATCTATGTGCTGAAAGGGGAGCTGCTCCTTTCTTCTTCTCAGTTCCTCTTGACTTAGTAAATACTTTATTTTTAGAATTAAATCACTTATTTCTGTGGTTCCCCTGTCAGTGTGTGTGTGTGTGTGTGTGTGTGTGTGTGTGTGCATGTGCGTGTGTGTGTATGTGTAAGTATGTGTGTGTGAGCATGAGTGCATGCGTGTGTGTGTGTGTGTGTGTGTGTGTGTGTATGTGTAAGTATGTGTGTGTGAGCATGAGTGCGTGCATGCGTGTGTGTGTGTGTGTGTGTGTGTGTGTGTGTGTGTGTGTGTGTATGGGCCTACATTAGGAGGCCAGAGGTTAATAGCAGCTGTCTTCGTTTTGGACCCTTCACTTTGGTTTTTTCAGACAGGGTCTCTCTGAAGCAGGAGCTTGCATTTTCGCTCCACTTGGTGAGCCAGTGAGTCCCAGGAATCTCATCTTTACCTCTGCAGCCCTGAGATTGTGAATACTTCTACCTTAACTTGATTTATAATGGTTCTTGTGGTTTAAGCAGGCCATGCTAGCAGGACAAGTGCTGATCTTCTCTGCAGCCCGTACAGTTGTTTGGGTATGTGCTTCTGAAGCTCAAATCTCCTTTTCTTTGTATTTTTCATTTTGTTGTAGTCCAGGCTGGCCTCTGACTCAAGGTAGCTAAAGATGACCTGAAATCCTGATCCTTTTGTCTATATCTTCCATGTCCTGGGATTATAGACTTGTGTCCCATGCAAATTTTTTACTACCTGATTTCTCAATTCCTAGAGGAAGATGTACTTTTATTGAAAGTCTGTCATTTTATACATATGAGAATTTTGTAGATTGTCCATAATTGAAATAATAAAATTGCAGTAGTAATTTTTGAAATTTCACTTTTTTACTTTTTTAATCCTGAAAAATCCAAATGTGTCTAGAAATCTGTTGTAATAATCATTCAGGGCTCGTTTCTCGTGCCTGAAAGCACTAGATGAATACACGCGTAGACTATTTATTTCATTAGTTCAGTTCATCTCCCGACCCCGGTTATGAACTCTGTAACTCACTGTTCATGTCTATACCATCATCCTTGCTGATCTGTGTACATCCCTCTGCAGTCTCTGCCCTTATTTTTCCAGCCCTCGGGCAGATCATGACAACACCCAATCACTATTGTACGGCCGCATATGCTCCTTCGGTGAACTTTTAGGCCATTTGGAGCAAACTAATTAATGATACCTGGCCTGGTGCAAATGAAAATCAAGCAATTATGTTGCCTAGATTACCTTAAAAGAGTTGGCTTATGAAATCCTGAAAATGTGCACTTATGTTCTCTTGCTTTGAAAGAGTAAGAACAGTGTGCAGAACATTCACTGTGAAAAAAGTATTGGTTTTTTTTTCTGTCAGAGCACTGATAATCTATTCTCCACCCCCACCCTATATATGTCTTATATTGTCTTCTGAACAACAACAACAACAACAACAACAACAACAACAACAACGCACATGGACACACTCATAGTATCAGGTCTCAGGCTATCCAACTGTCCAGAAATGAGTCCAACTTGTACTATAGGAGGATTTCTCAAGGTTACATAAAAGCCAGCAGTTCTCAGGAAATTGTGAAGCCCGCTCCCATCTGCCCCCAGAGTCGTTTTCCTTACTGTTGGCAGAAGGCACATATGGCTGGGTACCGTGGCATCGGCGAGCGTACCAAACCCAATGCTGACCTCCAGGTTTCCTCAGTATTATCGTGTATTTCCTCAGTACTTACCGTACACTTCAAAGTCCACAAACACGTCCTAGCCCTTCTCCCATCCTCCTCTACCCTAAGTCTTTCAGGTTCAAGGGCTGTACTTTTCCCAGCTCTCCTTCTTCTGAAAGTCTGGCTTGTCCTCGGTATTCTCTCTTTGCCCTTGCTCATTCTCATTCTCACTCGCTATGCCGTTCCCTATATCTGCTTATCTGGCTCATTATCATGCTTTTCCACTCTCCTACTTCCCTACCTGGCAATGTTCAGTTGACTTATTTCTCTCTCTGCTCTGGACTCTGAGATGCCTCTGTCTGGTCTGGTCTGTCTGTCTGTTCTCTCTCTCTCTCTCTCTCTCTCTCTCTCTCTCTCTCTCTGTCTCTCTCTCCCTCCCTTTCTCTCTCCCTCCCCTCCCTCTCTCTTTCTCTCACCTGCAATTAAATGTTCCCTAATACTGGAATAGTTGCGTTGGCAGGCTCTTCACCGTGGTCCCTCACACACATATATGCACTGTACATCTATGCGTGTAGATGAAGAAGGGGGTGGTAGAAAGGGAGAGAGGGAGGGAAAGATGTAAAGAGGGAGAGGGAAGGAGGAAGGCCTCGCTTTACACTAGCTTCAGAAGCTAGATTTTGTGGGTGGGGTGGGATGTCATCTAACGCTGCAGCACTGAAACGGATCTCAGGAGTGGAGGAACACTGTCCCTTCTTCCTCTCTGTGTGCACATTCGCAGGGCTCTTTGTTTCAGGGTAGCATATCTGACTGCTTCCCTGCCTTTTGTTTCCCCTTCTGAGACGCAGTCTTTACATGGACCTTCATCAAACCTTGCCAGCCTCCTAAGGCCGCATCATCTCTATTTCGCAATTACACTTGTCTTAGTAAGTGCCCTGTTGTCTATGTCGTCTGCTTTTACTCCCTTCTTTTCTAACTGGATTCGGTGGCTTTCGAGATGGGAGTGTATAGGGAGTGAGGAGCAATTTTTCTTCATCAGTGCTCAAATGGAGAACGTGGTCTGTGCTAATATGTTGTTGATTGAGGGCCGAGATGATAAACCGCTCCCTACAGAGAGACCCTTAAGCATGGAGGGGTCCCTCCCATCAGGCAAAAAATACCAGAGTCAAACCTCTGCTTTGTTTAATGTCAAAACTATATAAATTTATTGCTTGGGTTTTGTTCTTCTAATGTATCGCAACCCACTCTTTCTCTCTCTCCTTGTCTTCCCTCTCTTTTCCTCCCTCTCCCCCTCTCCCCTCTCTCCCTCCCTCCCTCCATTCCCTTCTCTGTCTCCCTATCTCCCCTCTCTTTTCCTCCCTCTTTCCCTTTCTGCCTGCCTGTCTTTATTCTACTTTTTCCTCCTCCTCTTCCTCTTTTTTTTTTTTTTTTTTTTAACTGTGAAACACTACACAATGTCTCTAGCTTATCACCTATCACTAATTCTTCTGCAGTGGTCTGAATTAATAGTTCTTTATCCTTAATCTGCTTCTTCTGGTGAAGACTGAGTAAATAGCAGATGCCCCCAGGAAGCAGAAGGGGAGACATTCTGTAAGGTGGTCTTACTGACCTGCATTTTAAAGCCCAGTTCAAATTTAAATAGGAGCAGTCGAAGGAACCCCTGCACTAAAAGTTTATCATGACTCTTTGTCACAACAAAAATGTCTTTGCCTTTGACCTATTACCACAAACTGACAAGATTTTTTTTTCCATCCACGTATATTGATTGGCATAAAAGTAGTTAACTGCTGCCTGCAAGTGAGGTACACTATAGATGCAGCTGTTATTTATTTATTTATAAGATAGTTCAGGTTTCCCATGGCTTGCTCAAAACACTTGTGTACTAAGACGAAATTCAAGTTCTAAGTAAGGGTTTAGTGATGAGCAGAAGGTGGACCTGGGAGGAGATGGAGCAGGAGAGTGCGATCAAAACACAGTTTATGGCATTCTCAAAGAATTAATAAAAAAAATGTTTTCAAAATTTAAAAAGTAGTTCACAGTTGTAAATGGGAATGTAGACGCATGTAATTACTTAGTACAATCAGTTTTGCCTTGGGAATTTTGACATAACTGTTATATAAAGAAAATCTAAATCACAGCAAGTGTGGGGGGAGTAGAGAATGAGTTAACAGAAGTTTATAATGATAAAAAAAAATAACACTGAATGAGTAGGATGGAAGCTGTATTAGTGTAAGATAGGATGCAAGGTTTTGTTCTAAAACTGAAAACAGTCCCTCTCCCACCTTGCAGTAAAGGCTCCAATTCACATCTGCTTCTCATTTTCTTCCCCTTGAGGAATACCAACTGGTCACAGTACTTTGGGAAATTCTAAGTAATACCAGTATCGTTATACTCTCAGGAAATCATATGTAGCCCACAGAGTTCAACTTTATTCAACCTGCCTGTTGAAGCCTTATTACCAATCATTGGCTATAGCAGTAAACTACACCCTACTTCCCAGTGCTAAGTAACCTGCAGAACTACACTTGTACGATAGACAGAAAAATAAACATACAGACATAATATAACACCAGTTTGTAAGCAGTTCTGTGGAATAAATGAATTGGGTTGACATATTTGCTGTTTTAGAGAGGGCTTGATAAGATCCTTTCAAGAGGAATGCGTTTGAGCTGAAGACCAAGGGATGAAATGGAGGTGAGGCTGTCAGAATGATGCTTTAAAAGAAGACAGAAAAGAAGTACAGGTTAGGAACACCCCTTATCCAGGACGCTTCAGACTAGAAGGATTTTTTTTTTTTTTTGCAGGTTTTGAAATTTTGCAAATGCATAATGAGCTATCTTGGGCATGCAACCCAAGTCTAAAGGCGGAATTCATTTACATTGTATATACGTTTTATGCACAGAACTTCAAAATAATCTCACACAATAGCTTTAGCTCACTTGTGTTTTCACTGGGGTGTGCTACCTAAGGGATAGATACAGAATTTTCCATTTAAGACATTACAGTGACACAAAACACATTTGGTAGCATTTTGACTTTCAATTCCAGACTGCCAGGGCTCAACCTGCACTGAGCTCTCACCGTGAGGAGTTTGGTGTGTTCTGTCTACTCCCATTGTAATCAAAGCAAATGGAGTGTGGAGCTCAGGAGTAAATGGGTTGTGAAAAGTGTGTGTGGTGGGGAGGGATGATACAGGACATTGGAGACCATCATGAAGACTTCTGGCTTCAACTAGCTTCAGCTGCTAGACTTGGCATTGTGAGATATTGAGAAGGAGCAACAGAAACAAAGGAGGGAGCAGCACCTCTTGTTTTTGTGTACATGTGTGGAGCTTTTGCTTTATGGCATCCCAGCTGAAGGTGCTACTCTTTAGTTTTGCCCTCTGAGAGCTAGTCTCTAAGCTGACCTTCTGCATGAAGCCTTCTGCTCTCTGACCCCTGCATCATCTCCAGGGAGAATTACCCTTGATGTGGCATGGCACTTGTCATTCCATGTATGATTTTGAGTTTTATTTTTTATTTTTAACCTTTCTAAATTGAAAGGCTTTTATGGTTGTAGTGTCTGCCTTTGGGGGCTGGCTTTCCTAGTTCATGGTATAATTTTAGAAAAAGACAATATTAGGAAAGTGCTGATCATGGGACTGATGTTTTCACCCCAGGGAGGGATGCTGATCATACAGAAGTTCATCTCAAGGAGAACAATAGTGGATGAGTCCAAGGAAAATATAAGTTGTATTTATGAGCCTAAGAGAGATTAGCTAGAGGGAGTATGGGAGGAATGTAGCATACCTGCTGTTAAAATGAACGCAAGTTCTGCAATACTTTGAACAATTTTAAATCTATTTTACAATTAACCCCATTAATTAACAGTGTACAAATTACAGTCCTTAGATTTGTTATATTGACCTCAGCTTAAAATTATAACCAGTTACTTACAAGATTGTTTAAATTGAAATAACTTACAAAGGTATGGTTAAATTCCTCCTAGCTGAGAAAAAGATCACTTAAATGAAAGGCTGAATTCCACATTTTAGCTTAAAAGAGCGAGCTGGTGTTCAATAGATATGGAACTTTATCAGAGATGACAGGATAATTTAAAAGCTTTGAATATGGATTTGAAGATTAGCAGCTGTCTATTCTAATATTAGTGCTTAAGAATATCACACTGATCTCGAATTCTATTTAAAGGGTTTCCGATACTTTTTCTCACTTTGCCTTGGGTACATATATATCCTTTCTAGGTGTTTGTTACTTTTGTGAACTTGGATGAGAAAATGGCTCACGTGCCTTGAAACCTGTGAAGATTCCCATATGATACATATTTTTTAGTAGAACCAAATTGGGAACATTCAAGTAACAGGTGTATAATAAAAATACACAGAGATATTGCTTTGATAAGAACCAAGTTGATGGAGAATTAAGCATAATCATGAATGGATAATTGGAGATGCCTCTGTTTAGAATGATAATCGAATTAACATCACGAAGTATATATTAGCCTTAACTTCATAGTGTGCCTTTTGGAATTAACATAATCGAGTGCATATCCACAATAACACTACAGATAGCGTACATTCGTATACACTTGAAGCAGAAGGGGTTTCCCAGTGACCTCTCACCATGGCATGCTGTTACCAAGAAAGCACCTTCATGCCTTCCCTCCACATTAGGACTGTATCCTACCCAGAAACTCCTCAGAGGCTGAGTGATGGAGACACTTGGGATTCACTAAAGCTAACACAACCGTGAATTTCTTGATATTGCCTGGTCTTTGTTCTTGATGAAGTTGGCCTGTGACAGTCACACACTCCTCTTTACTCTCCTTACACTTTTAGAGCAATCGTTACAGAAAATAAACTACGTATAACCCTATTTTACTTTAATGCAATTTTTAAGAAAAACAACATTATGAATTCTGCTTTAGATAATTCTTGAGAATGTGTAAAAATGTTATCAGTTTTTATCAAATGTGGTGAGTTTTGACTGAAAAACAAGCACAAGTATTACTGTCTTAAATTAGATCAATCCAATAAGGTGTCCCAACATTTTATTGGTCATAAAGGAATATGTCCAGTGAACTGCTACAAATGCCTTATTTCTGTCCTTCAGTCCAAAGGCATTAAAATCAGTGTTTAAGCTTACAGAAAACTTTAGAAATTTCACTGTAAAAACTTAATTTATGTTTGAAGAAGATAAGATGAAATATAGATAGAACTTACACAAAATCACAAAACTGGTTAGTAAAGAACCTGAATGAGATTTGGAGGAAACATTTTGTGAAGCCTAATGATCTTTCCAGTATAATTCCCTGGAAAGCCTCTTTTATTTTATTCTCTGTTTTATAACAATTCTTAATATTAAAAAGTGCTAGAGGAAAAACATCTAAAACTTCCTCACAATTTAATTAAAAATCTCATAATTTTTGTATTTTATTTATTTTTTTGTTGTTGTTTTCTTTTTTGAGACAAGGTTTCTCTGTATAGCCCTGGCTGTCCTGCAATTCACTCTGTAGCCCAGGCTGGCCTTGAATTCAAGAAAATCCACCTGCCTCTGCCTCCCAAGTGCTGGGATTAAAGGCATGTGCCACCACCGCCCGGCCTGTATTTTATTTTTAATCTTCTATGGCTAAGCAGATTCTTGTAGTAATTCTCTTTTGTTGTTCTGAGTAGTCTGCTAACCATAGAGTCTTATTAAACTAAAGGGAATTCCTAAACAAAAATGAAAGAAAGGATAAACCAAAAATTTCACACAACTGTACGAAATTATGATTACGCAGATGACAGCTTTAATGACATTGAAATCAGGCTGTGGACCCAGCATGAAATATTTTATTTGACCAATTTGCCACTAAAGACTATAGCAAGAAATGTAAAGTCTGAAATGTTAAGTTCACAATTAGCTTGAAAAAATAGGCTATGGCCTCGTCATTACATGTAAAAGGAAGTTTGAAGATACCCGAAAGTAAACACCATAGTGCTAGGACTGTCATCCCTAGCTCGTTTAAACAGTATGCTTCCATCTAAAATATTGCATAGTCTCTTGTTTTAATTTAATTCCAAGGATTCTGAAAGGAGAACAGTTTTCGTCAGCTGGTTTCAGAACATAAAATGTTACTACAGTCACGGAAATTAGGTAGTAAGTGGAAACTTCTAACATTTCAGGGTATGTTTTCACAGTGAAGCTAACTTGATAAATTTTAAGGAAGCAACTTAAATGTCAATCAAACACATTTTAAAAGCTTATCCTTTTGTTAGCAAACATTTGAGTTAAAGAAGCCTGACTGTTGGTTGACACCGTGGGACACAATGTTAATGAGTTATTGTCCTTTATATAACTTCTGTCACTCATCCATGCGTGGCCCTCCTTATCACTTTGTCTATTTGTTAAATTTGGTAGCTCTAATGATGAACTATGAAAATACAAGTTCATTTTTTATATCAATCTACACCTAACCACGTGCACCTCCTCTTACTTCACATGATGTTATGTCCCTTTCTCTGCCCTCTCATAATAAGTAGCAGTTGTTATTCTGTATTTATCACTCTTTAAAATGAAATTTTATTGAATCTATTCAGTTCTCAGATGGATGAGATGTGGCATGCAGTCTTTTGAGCTCTTCTGTGGTTTATAACTTTTCTTTTTGCCATGTTTCCCATGCATGACAACTGGTATTCTCACTTCCACATGTTTCCTTTTTTGAGTGTGTATTTACTATATAGTATTTATTTTTCTTTAAGTATTCTGTTAGTGATACCACATAGGTTGCATTCTGACAATTATTGATATGTTAAAAACATTTAGCTTTGTACACACCCTGGAGTGAAATTTCTAGATTTATCTATTGGAGGAAAATACTCATTTCCCTCCCACCCCCCAGCATTGTTAAATAATTGCATACATTTTTTTTTCTATTTCTCCCTTCTATGAAGGAAGAACTTAAAAATGTGGAGGTTTTTTGTATCACTTTTACTCTTGACTTTCTGAAATAGAGATTAGGTTTGTATCATAACCTGCATTAATCTGCCTGTGTTGTAATCAGATCCTTTTTCAAGTGCAGCCATAGTACAAACACAGGGACCTTAGAACTTTCTCAGGAGGGCCTACTTCACTCATTCCATTGAAATTAAGAGCAAAGATTTGAGAACTGAAGTTGACATTCAGTTAATTTCCTGATAAATTGCAGTATTTCATAAAATGTTACATGTAACTATTACAAAGAGAAAGGATCAAGAAAGGTGCTTGGTGCTTTCCATTCCTGCTGATCACTTCCATCAGAATGTCGGCGTACTTAGAACATGAAGCATCACTGTGAAAGAGAATATAAGATCAAACACCAAAGAAGTTCTTTTCATGTCATGAAATTTTTAATAGTGGGTACTAAAGTGAATATTACTTCTAATCATTCATAACTACCCTTGTCACTTTTCCTGTTTACAACAAAAGGTGGTTTTTGTGAAAAGCATAATAAAGTTAGAGTTCATAAGTGTTCATCAACTGTCTTTCTGAAATAGATTTCTGCTTCTGGCTTTAAAAATCACACAAATTTCATACAAAATGTCACATGATAACACAGTAGCGACTCCAATAAAAGGAATTAGATGTAATTTGGATGCGGCTACCTTGTCTTCCTCACAGAAACAGAGAATTGATTCAGGGCTGACACTGTTCGAAATGCTGCTAAGGGAAGTGTGCATTGATTGTGCAAATACATTTGTTCTTTTCATTCAGAGTTCAAATAAACTCATATTCATATAAAGTAAAGCTACTATTACATTATTATACTATTATAGTTACATTATTTAACATGAGGGAGACTTCCAATGTAGTATATGGTGGTAATATATTGTAATATATGTATGTATATATATTCGAATATATATGCACATATATATTAGAATATATTATATATAAATATATATGTATATATTTAAAACTAAACTACATAAATTA
Organism: Montemys delectorum; assembly: GCA_019843815.1. NCBI lineage: Eukaryota > Metazoa > Chordata > Mammalia > Rodentia > Muridae > Montemys > Montemys delectorum. The sequence goes on from JADRCD010210832.1 coordinate 27,608, forward strand.
AGAAAGCTTTTGACAAATCATTCATATTCTTGCCTATGTCATTGTTTCTCACATTCTCCAGTGCTAAATTTTAGAAGTGTTCATATCACTTTAAGTGATATCAAACTATGTAGTCATACCAGGTATATGCACTCAAACACCTACCTAAGGAATACAAATGCCTACATATAACTAAAAATGCATAGATGTTAAATTTATATTGGGAACATTTTCATGGATTGGCATGCATACCGTTTTCCTATTTGGAAATACATTGAGTGAACTGTTGAGGACAAAATAGTCAGGATCTGGGCATGAAGGTGGAATGAGAAGTATATTTTCCCCCAAATAAATGTGTGTTCATATGTAAAGGGTATATATGTACATTTAATTAGCCTATAGATTTTGAAGCTATTTACAATAAATACACACACACACACACACACACACACACACACACATACACACACACATTACTAAATTTCTGCTGATGAGCATTCCCTTCATTTATCTCATAAAATATATACCAGATAATGAGGATTGTAATGTTCTTCTGTTGAACGTTAGAATTTGCTTATTCTAACTGTGAATTAACAGTGTTTTAAAACCTTTCTTTCATTATTCCTTCTTCCTACACTTTCTGTCTCTAGAAATAAGTATTCTACATTCTGATGAATACTTATACATCCACATATGAGGGGTCACAGATAGTATATGCTGTTTCTGTGTGACTTATTTTACCTCACACAGTGTGTTCAACTCCCATCCGTTCTGCTGCACAAAACAAGGTAGTTTTTATGGATGAATGTTATTCCACTGTTTTTACACATGCCACCTTTCCTTTAGTCTCCCCTATTTTCGTATCTTGCCACAGTCTGTGTCTTAGCTATCACCTATAATGTAACAGTAAACATGAATACAAATGTAGCTTTTCTTGACATGCTAGTTCCTGTGTGTGTGTGTGTGTGTGTGCGTGTG
>JADRCD010210833.1:0-10309 GCA_019843815.1 Montemys delectorum
GTCAGTAGATCTCTGTGGAGACTTAGCCCAGTCACTGTGCCCATTGCCATTTCTGTGGTCACTGAAAAGAGTACAGTCTCCTTGAGTCATCACTGAGAAGAAGGATCTGTTGTCTGGTTATGTTGTAGTGAGAGACAAAGCTCAGTGTTCTGCAGAGGGATTGTCACAGATGCTCAAGTCTACATGCAACCAGCCAAGGCTTCTATCAGCAAATGGCATGGGCTGTTGGCTATTTTACTGTGAACTAGGAGTTCACTTCCAGGTCTGGTGTTGAGCTTTTTTTGTCTTCTCAGCACCGCAGTGATTTGTGGCATGGAGATTCTGACTCTCAGGTGATCCCTTAGACAGGCTGATGTCAATCAGCCATTTCTGAGGTTCTGTGTAGCATGGGTCTTCAACAGAGAGTGTGGTGGGTGGCCACTGCCTGGTTCGTTTCCCTCGTTCCATTCTCATGGTTATTTTCACAACTCATAGATTGCCACCTGAATCAAGAGGGACCTACTAGATTTGTAAAGCACATCTCTGGAAGGGTTTCTCTACAAAAGATTAGCAAAGAAAGAACAAGTCACCCTGAATGTTGATGGAGCCATCCCTTGAGCTAGAGACCTGATGCAGAGAAAGGAGAAAGGAAAAAGGCTGCTAGCTTAGCCCTCCCTTCCCTTCCCTACCCCCCTTTCCATCCAGTACAATGTGCACTGTGTTGCTGTGTCCTCCTGCCATGAAAGACTGAAGCTATCAAATCCAGGAGACAAAATAATTTCTCTTTCCTTAAGTTGTTTTGTTAAGGTTTCTTGTCAAAGGGGGCAGATCTGGCCAGCACAATGCCATCTTTCCTTGTCCTCAAATTTAAGAGATGGGCCTGTTAAGTCTGCAGAATGATGCTCATTTTACTTCAATATGTCTACTGTACTCTGAAATGTGTTCTACCCGTAAATAAGGCACTGGTATTTAGATATTGAGCTAATTTACAGCTAGGTGGATATTTAAGTGGAAGATTTTGGAGCTCCAAAAATTGAGTGGCAATTGTGAACCTTAAAGAGCTCTTCTTCAGGGCTGGTAAGATGGCTTAGTGGCTAAGAGCATTTGCTACTCTTGTAGAGGACCTAGGCTCAACTCCCAGCAACCTAATGATAGATCACACCACCGGAAATCCCAGTTTCAAGGGAACTTGTGACCTCTCTGACCCATACAGGCACCCAGTACATATATGCTGTGCATAAACATGAATGCAGGCAAAATACAATAAGTAAATGTGATGTTTTTAAAAAAAATTTAAAGAGGTCTCTAATAAATTAGGTTATCCAACATAAGTCCTGTGGTTTCCTATCAGAGCAAAGAATTTATAGTGTGTGTATTTCATAGATGCAATGTGGCATTCTAGCAACTGAAGTCTCTCTGAATATAAATGCAAATGCAAATTAGTTCTGCCAGGTTTTGTATTTTAAATTGAAACACAATTTTTTCCCCTCTTAAGTTTAGAAAAATCCCATCGACTAGAATTTCCTCTTAACATTCTAAACTCAGGTGCTTGAGAATTTAGATATTTACAGGAAATCTAAATTTCACCCAGAATCTTATTTAATTTTTGCATGCTTTTAGCATTCACTGGTTTTAATATTTAGAAAGATACTGTTGGAGTAGCTTAGAAAATAAAAGTGGCAAGACATAATCAATGTATATTTTCCTTTTGTTTAAAGGTTCTGTTTGCTTAACTCACTATCAGGTAACACGTTAACAAAACCATAAGATTTCTGAATATCCACAAAAATAATATGGCTAGAGTATTTCTAAGTCATTTGTGTCTGTGTATGTGTGTGTGTATAAATAGTTTCTATCTATCTATCTATTTATCTATCTATCTATCTATCTATCTATCTATCTATCTCTATATCTACAAACTACATGACCTCAAGCCAGTTCAAGGTCACAGAATAGCATAAGCATGCCTAACAAAGTAAATTTTGGTCTTTTAAAAAGCAGTATTTTTTTTTTTGTAGATATTTTCTTTATTTACATTTCAAATGATATCATTTCAATGATATCTCCTCTCCCAGTTTCCCATCGGGGGGTGGGGGGGGGAACAAAGCAACCCTGTTCCCTCCCCACTCCCCTGCTCACCAACCCACCCTCTCCTGTATCCTAGCCCTGGCATTTCCCTACACTGTGGCATAGAACCCTCACAGGGCCAAAGGCCTTCTCCCATTGATGACCGACTAGGCCATCCTCTGCTATACATATGCTGCTGGAGCCATGAGTCCCACCATGTGTACTTTTTGGCTGGTGGTTTAGTCCCCTGGGAGCTCTGAGGGTAGTTAGTTCATATTGTTGTTGTTCCTCCTAAGGGGTTGCAAACCGTGTGTAACCCAGGCATATTCATTTAAGCAAATAGCAATAGTGTATTATCAACAATACTTGCACTAGAGCCCCCAAATCATTCCCCGGTGACTTTGAGTTTGTCAGGAACTCAAATGCAGGTAAAGGGTAAGAGGGAAAGCAGGTTTCTCATGATGAGTGAGTGAGTGAATAACAAGTGCCTTCGAGAAGCCCATTGTCCCCTTTACGATACTTCATTTTCTAAATGTAGCATTTCAGTTTCTCAAGTTATAGGACCTGCCTCATGCAAGTAATAGCCTGAATACCTGTAGGTCCTCCTGTGGATTCTCATAGCTCCACTAACTTACCTCTCAGGACAAACTTATTTATGTGTTTGTGACTGCTTTCGTTACATCATCTGTGTAAGACACTTGACTAGTCTAAGTTGTTCTTTGTTAAGAGCTCTGAATGGATACATTTTTAGTGGTAAGACAATTTACCTTGTAAGCTAGATTGGGAAATGTCCAGAGCCTCCAGCAATCATACGAAAGATACATTAAAACACTTTTGACTGACAAAGATTGTACATGTTTCTAGTTATAACTATAACATTTTGATACATAGGTACAGATTAGGTAATGTTTAGAACAGGACCAAGATAGCTCTAGCCAAGTCATATATCTCATTTGTGATGAACCCATTTACAACTCTTTTTGCACCACATTTTTATTGATTCTTTGAACATTTCTAACATATGTACATGTATCTTGGTCATACTCATCTCTACTGGTCCCCTCAAAGTCTCCAAAAGTTTTTCCCCAAAATATCTTCCCCTAAACTTTCTCCCTTCCCTCCTTCCTTCTTTCCTTCCTTCCTTTCCATTTGTTTATTTCTATTAACCCACCAAGTCTAACCAGCGTTGCCCATGTGCATGCACATGAGTGTATGGTCATCCACTGAAGCATGGGAAACCAACCAGTGACCTCTCCTAAAAAATGAAAAGTGACTCTGCCATTTCCAGCTGCCACCACCACCAGGAGCTTCTCAGCCAGGGGTAGGACCTTGGTAGCCTCTCCCAGATCCATGCTAGCACTTTTAACTGGCTGGATCTTGTGTGGGTCTTGTGAAGGCAGACGTCTCCCCCCACCCTCACTCCCTCCATCCCCCCCACCCTCACTCTCCCCACCCCATGCTTGTTGAAAGGACTGTCTGGAGAGCTGACGCACAGCAGCAGAGCTGGTTTCTGTTGCAGTATAGGCTGGTGGTAGGAGGGGTTAGGTATCATCACCGGAAAGTGACAGATGCTTTGATGGGATTTTCAGCCTGGCATGCCCTCTTAAGTTACAAGTTCTAGTTGAGGTGTGAGGTTCTCTTTTCTTGTGCTGCTTTTCACAGTCCTGAAAGAAGGTGTCGGGGAAGCTAATTAATACTGTATTTCATCTGTTACTGTAAAGGGAAGACTGCGGTGCTTGGATAAAGTGAAGCATTAGCCAGTGTGCTAAAGACTTCCTCCCAGGGACTGGCTCTCTGATGTAAGGCAGCTTTGGGGAAATGTGTGCTTCTCACACATTTGCTGCTGCAGCCATTGCGGGAAGCAGACTCTGATCTTCAGAGTCCTTTCACAGACTCTCCCTCACGCTCCTCTTTTGATTCCCACGTATTTTTATGCTTTTGCTTGGAACAGTCCATTTGTATCTGACTTACATTTCCACAAAGATGATTAGAGAAAAGTGTAAATTTTACCTTCTAAGGTAGCCTTATAAAGAGTAATATTTCCATTTAATATTTTAATGTCTAAATTGTTCATGTGTCTATGATATTGTGTCTATGATTACATATATATATATATAAATACACACATACATGCATGTGGAGAGCAGAGGTCAATGGTGGGTACCTTTCTCAGTCTCTTTCCATTTTATTTTTTGAGATAAGATGTCTCACTCATTCAACTAACCCAGCTAGCTATCCAGCCCTAGGACTCCTCTTGTCTCCCTAGCCATAGGTTTACGGTGTGTGCCACTGTATCTGTCTTTTACACAGGAGCTGAGGATTGAACGCGGGTCCTCCTGCTTGCACGGAAAGCACTTAACTGACTGATCCAAAACCCAGCCCGCCTAGTATTTAGTGTTCTGGAGTGTTGAACCTCTTAAATATTTAAAAGCCAACTGCTAAATCCCAGCCATTACACAGCCCAGTCACCACGTAGGCTCTAATGCAGAAGTAATTCATCCATCATCCGTGTGTTTGTGCCCCTCAGCTTGCCTCACTTTCCCCTTCGGGTACGGTGCAGCCTCAGTCCACTCAGAATTTTCTGACAGTCACCTCAGAGAGGGTGCTAGTAGAGACTGGAGAGTCTCCCTTCCCATTTTTTTGTTCCCCTTGCCACCTCCACTGTCTTGAGAAAACAAAAAGACCCTAATGTTTTCTTCTCTTGTAGTCTCAGACCCACGATGGGAGAAAGTAGCTTAGGAGGATTTTAACAGAGTTTTCTGTGGTCATTGTTGGATTTTCGTCCTTTATGTTTCTCTATAAACCAAACATTTCAAAAGAATTGAGAAATCAACCATGAACATACTACTAAGAACATGGAACCATATAAGTCTCCCTCCAACCCCGGACTGCTTCCTGGGGTGTGAGCATCCAGTCTGGGTTAGTAGGAAGCTTGCGGGAGGCTTCCAGAGTGGATTGTTACAGTCTCACAGGGAAAGGAGTGGTACAGCGTTCTTGCAGGTTTGTTTGTTTATTTATTTAAATAGAGCTGACAACTTGCTTTCCACTTTGCAGTCTAGGCCATCCTCTGACACAGCTGAGTCATGTGCAAGTGTTAGTATCTCTTTCAACTCGAGACTCTGTCCATGGCTTCCTCTCTGATTGTGCTTATGTGGTCTGTGGTTCTCAACCAGGCTGGGATAAGTAGTCTTACTGAATTCCATTTCCTCATGACCTGGCTTGTTTGTTGGATGAGTTCTATATACACAAGACAGGCATGTCTATGCATGGACAAACACCTTTAAAACCGACTGCACACTCAAGCATTACACTGTGGGCTCTGTTCTTTAATTTCCTTTCTTTGTACAGCCACTTAGGCTAGTGACAGGTATAGAACCATCTCCATTTTGGGGAGGGGGAGGTCATCTTTGATTTCCTTTTTATAGGCCTGTACCTGCAGGGCTGGCATTTATGTCTTGTAGAAGCAGCAAGCAGAGTTTTCTCTGGATACAAGACAAGCTGGGCTAGATTGTCTTGTAGTCTTAACCAGCCGTTGAGGCTGGCAGGAAGAGAGGTTGCCTGTGTGTAATGAATGCAATCCCTCCTTCTCAGAGTAAAGGACTGGACATCTAGGGGTAGCCAGTCTCGAGCCTGGGTGACTCAAGTTCAACTTACAAAAAAAGGAAAGATTTATTTTGGCCCAGAGTTTTGGGAGTTTCAGTGCATGGTCATTTGGGCCCATAACTCTTGAGCTTATGGGTAAGCAAGCACACCCCAACACGAGAGAGTGGCATTGTACATCATCCAGTCTCTTTATGTCCAACCCAACAGAAGAAAAGGAGGGGCCAGAACCCAGTAGTCCCCTCAGGAGCCTGCCACACTGAGTCCAACACCTCCTAGAAGACCCTACCACTCAGAGTTTCTGTCACCACAGTAGTGCCAAGCTGGGGCCTATGCCTTTAATATATGGACCGTTAAATCCTTCTGAGATTAGGTCTATGGTCTTTCAAGTAGGAGGAAGGAACCCCTTACCATCCAGGGCTTTTGCAACCACACTGAAATCCGGGCTTTCATCTCTGACTCTCCTACAGAGAGTCTTCCTCACTTATAATTTCTCCTCTTGATCTTGACCGGGTTTTCTTGACTTGTAGTCTCAGAGTTGAAAGGGACATGTATAAACCATCTCATCTAACCTCAAAAGCCTAGTTAAAATTTGACAAGAAGTTCCTCATGGCAGGAGAGACTATGCCAGTCCCAGTCCCCAGGGTCCCCATTTCAATTGTTGATGGCTTCAAAGCCACTGCTAGGACTTAATGATGTAATTTTCCTTTTGAGGAACACCCATTCCTGTATTTCTGTTTGTATCTCCTTTGAACAGTCAGAGAGGATACTAGGCAGACTGACCTGGTCTTATTAGCATAGCATCGGGGAGGGGGAGCAGGCAGACACCTTTCACTGCCAGTGGTGACTAATGAATCAGATCACTCTGAATTGGCCCTTTTCTCATTAGAGGAAGGGAAGAGAGATTCTGTTTGGTGTTCTGTCTCAGCTAAATCTGCTTCCAAATGAGCAGCTCATCTGTCACTGTCATTTAAGCTGGGAGTCTTACACTGAGGAGAGATCAGAAAGCTGGCTTGTATACGTGTTAGGTATATATTTGTGAGTTATCTATATATGCATATACTTACTGCACATGTGCCTATGCATATGTTCATCTATGTATGTGCAAAACCAGATACACACATGTATGTATAAACAGGTATGCACACAATAGAGTTTACAATGTCTAGTTGTGAAAGAAAGCAGAAGATAAGAACCTCTATTCCCACCGGCCTCGATGGACTTTTTGAACCTTTTGTGTAGAGAAACAGAGAGCTGTACAGAGGCCTGAGAACAGAAAGTTCTGGCAAAAGCAAATGTGTTTCTCATCCTTGAATAAGTGTTCAATGGAATAATTTCTTTCCAAATATCCCCTTTCCTTCATAATAGATTTTAATGATGGCCCTTCCCCCTGTCTGTTTACATGGGAGGGAACCACCAAGGATCAACTGGTCTGGTTCTATAGTTTTGGATAACCTGCTTTGAATAGTTGAGGTACGGAGCCTGGGAGTATTGACTTTGTGACTTGGTGTCTTGCTGATCTGCACCCCATTCTTAAAGTAGAAAGATCAGTGCTACACTTGGTGAACGAGTTTTGTTACTTGATTTTTTTGTTTTTTTGTTTTTTACAGGAAAATTTTTTCATATGTATGGTGTATATTGTATCAGTGTACACAATTGCATATGTGTAGGAACATGTGCACATATGTGGGACAGGTATGCTGCAAGTTCTTCCTTAATATCTTTCTGTTTTATTTATCAAGGGAGAATCTCTTGCTGAATGCAGAGCTTGCTGATTTGACTAGTCAGGCTAGCCGGCTTGTTGCAGAGACGCCCTGTCTCTTCCTTCCTAGTGCTGAGACTACAGGTGGCCACTATGCCTGTCTGACTCTTCACAGGTTCTAGGAATCTGCATTCTGGTGAGCACGACAGGTACTTTATCCACTGAGCCATCTCCTAGGTCCCAATAAATGTCTCTAGCATCTCTACTTTTCTCAGGGAATTGCTAAGTGGATATGGAGATGAAAGGAAATTGACCAAAGAGGTACAACTTCATGCTGACTCATTCATTCTTAAAGCTCATCAAAACATTCTATCCAGATTTTTTTTTTGCCAGGGTCATCCCATGTGGGAGAAGCCAGTAGGCACACTGGGCATGCAGCACTATTGCTGAGATCACATTACTCGGGTTAGAGTGTCAGCTTTGCCATCAGTTCCACTGTGAGACGTTAAGAAAATTACGTAGCTGTCTTGATCCTCAGCTTTCTGCCTCATCTTGGGGATGCTGATATTATATCTATTATTTAGAGCTATACCGGAGAGTTAGTTGATGTATATATAGTACTCAGAGCCATGCCTGGTCCATTCTGGTGTCTACAATCATGACAGATCTCATTGACACTATTGTTTTAGTGACATTGTTACATGGATTCTCACTGGGTAAAAACTAATACCATCTCTATTTCTTACTATTCATAAATAGACTCTAGGAGAATAAGAGCAATTTAATCCATGGAAATCAGGGTGCATAGAACATCGGAATGCCAGATCATTTCTTTGAGGTCACCTAGAAGTCTCCTGAGACTCCCTCGTTTTCCCTTCTCTCCTGAATCCAGGGTCTAGCCTTAGCGGTGGTGGTATTACCACTACCTGGTTCTATGGAGTGCTTTCCTTACCTGTTAGAAGCACTGAGTCTGGGGATTTTAGAGCCATAAGTGAGTTAAGGAGAATGCATACATTGTTGGGAAGCAATGCGAAGCTGACCCTGGGGGTGTAGTCTTTATCATGACTCAACATTGGGAAACACATGCAGCACCTTACGAATGGGTTCTTAAAATTTCACTTATGGGGCTAGAGAGGCAGCTCAGTGGTTAAGAGCACTGACTCTTCTTCCAGACATCCTGAGTTCAATTCTCAGCCACCACGTGGTGTCTCACAACCTTTTGTAATGGGGTCCAATGTCCTCTTCTGGTGTGTCTGAAGATAGTGACAGTGTACTCACATACAAACAATAAATAAATCTTAAAAAAAAAAAAAACGAGCTCCATATTCTGATCACTTTCCAAAGACATAGGAAAAAGCTGGGAACTCACACAGGAGTATATTACAAATCGGACTCCACCTGTGTTGGCTTTGTGGGCAGGCTTTCTTCAATTTAGAATGCTGCATTGTTGAATCCATTGGAACATTGGATCCTACCTTCCCACATATAGAGGAGGAAGCATGTGATGGCTAACATGAATTGTCAGCTGGACAGAGTTGAGAAATACCTGGGAGATGAACCTCTGGGCCTGGCAATGAGAAAATTTCTAGACTGAGTTAACTGAGGCTAGCTCATGATGGGTGCCACTACTGCATGGACTCGAGTCTCAGGCTGAATAAAAAAGAGAAAGCAGGTGGAACACCAGCATCCACTTTTCTCCAATTTTTGATGATGAGCACAATGTGACCGGCTACCACACCCTATGTTGATATCACTTCTGTCCATAATGAACTATACTCTCAAACTGTGAGCCCAAATACACATTTCTTTCTTCAAGTTACCTTTCCTTGGGAAATTTGTCACAGAAAGGAGAAAGATAGTAAATACAAAGAACTCTAGAAAAAATGAGTGGCTTACCCAAGGTCGACTTAGAAAACCAAAAGCAAGACTCTCAGGCCACTTCTGGACTGGTCTAGAGTTACCTACAGTAGCAATGCCATTAGGACCAGAATCCTATGTACCATTTGTCCTCTTCTTTTTGCCATCTGCTACTAGGTCTTGGTCTCACCTGATTCCTGACACTGACAGAGGATTATCCTTTGATAGAAGGAATATGAGAGGCAGCTTCCTGTGGGTCCCAAATCCAGGGACTGTATTAAAAATGGAGAGTGCAATGGGAAAGATAAAGAAAATACCCAGAACATTAGGGTTTTTATACATAAATCTCAATAAGCCAATGTACTATTTAAGTCTATAAGGAAGACATGTAAGACTTTAAGGGGTAAAAGGATTTCTATTTTCTCTTCCAGTCTTACTGTAGGGGCTGGGGGCTTTGGACCCAATGATGCCGCAGATAACTAGAAGAGCAGGCAACACGTCACAGTTCCGTGTTATAAGGAAGATGATTGCAAATGCTTTTCCATCCCTTCTATGGAGATATGAACGTATTTTACCTTTCATATGACCTGGGTATAATCTACTTGGTTTGTTTTTTGGCCTAAACAAGCAAACTAACTACAAAACAAAAACAAAACAAAACAAAACAAAACAACCCCCCCCCAAAGCCCCTAAACAAGAACAAAAAACCTTAATAGTTGTGAAATTCTAGCATTTGCAAGCCTGCATTAAAAGAGATCTTGCAAATTATGTCTTAGAAAAGATCTTCTTGGGAAACTTGATCTACTCCATAATAAGAAATTCAGCTATAAAAAGACTACCATCTCGGGAGTTTACAGACAAGGCTGAGCCTCGTGTTCCAGGTATCCCTAACAAGTGGCCAAATATAGGAGTAAATCTCTAGACCAGCCTCGGTGCCACATGGAGCAGAAGAACCATCTGTAGAGTGTGTCTCAAATTCCTGAACTCCAAAAATCCCAAGATACAGTAAAGTAGCTGCTGTTTTATTCCATTATGTTTCTGGGGGAAGTTTAAAGCAGCCCTGTGCAATTGAAACATGCTCTAACTTTCTCAAACTGATTCTTT
>JADRCD010210836.1:0-12295 GCA_019843815.1 Montemys delectorum
TGAAAGCACTCTGCAAGTAACTCAAGGAGTTAAGAAAATAAACTTGTAACCTAAACTGGAGATAAAGTGATGTTAAAATGTAAACACATTTAGTGTAAGAGTTTGTTAATACACTACATGTTGTTTCTCTTAAATTGATCAAGTCTAATAACACATTACAAAAGCTTATGAATCCAATAAAAAGAAAGAAAGCACCTGTCACCCTAGATACCCCAAACTACAACTGCTAAGGTCTCCTATAAAAATGCTTTAAATGTAGACATAATTCAAGATAGATGCATTAAGAACTGCTAAATCATGCATCATTTGTATGAGACCAAGAGTATGTAGAGAAAATAGTTATGAAAATGATGTTAATTTTAAGTAAAGTTAATTGCATTAAAAATAGATGTCATGCAATAAATAAAGTTTTAACTTAAATATACTCCATGTACTTTTACTGTAAAATAGTATTTTAATTTTTTTACTCTGCTCTCTTACTTTATTACCTTGTAATTTCCCTCACAAATCAAAGTTTCTGAATATTTTGAAGAACAGAACTGACCTTAATTTACCAGTAAGTACATTTATTGAAAACTACTAACACATATATTCCTAATTAAAGTACAAGCTATAAAGGTCATCTGAATTTAAAAATAATAAAAGTATTATAGCACCACCCTCTGTTAGGAAACACAGTTTTCTTTTTAAAAGCCAAGTGCATTTTTTTTCTTTTCGTATAGTCTTTGGTTATTCTGAGGATTCAGAAAAGTTCAGAGTGTTCGTTGGAAATACTTTTGAAATGTGGAACTCATTATTATTTTTTTATAGTGAAGGGAATGTGTGCCTGGTAAATTTATTTTCTGTGTATAATTCAGATAAAATACTGAATTAAAGGGAAAAAAGGTACCCACAAGAGATTCAATAAAGGATCTTAGACATAGAAAGCCATAAATACTCTGTGTCCTTTTCATTTCAAGAAAGAAAAAAACAGAGGTTCAGTTGAACCAGCAGGTGGACAACAAATAGTTCACGGGGGCAACCCTATCATCATTTATGCATACGAATATGCTATATGTCGACATAACCGCAATTATTAAAATAAAGTATAAAACTCCAAATGACTAATTAGTGTCTAAGAGATAAAGTGCCCCAAAACCAAGAAATGTGATATGACTTTCAATATTCTTTCTCTTAGCACAAAAGAGATTCCAATAATGTCAAATGACATGACATCATTTAAAAAATATTGCCAGTAGTGCAAGCAATTTTATGTCTAATGTATATCATAATATACTCATTATGTCAGAAAATAAAATCAATTAGGCAAGATTTTCTTTGAATGCAAATGCTACAATGAGCACTTCAAATGTTTGTAGAGTGAATAATTATGCAATCGCCAGTATCCACGAAAAGCTTTAAAACGCTATTGTAATATAATTTAGTTTTGTAATACAACCTCAGCTCTGTATGAATAAATTCTGTTCCTTTTCTAAATGATATTATTAAAAAAGAATTTTTATGTTGTAAGTGATAAAGGCTTTTTTAAATTGCTAAAATATTACTATGCAGAAAGAAAATCAAACCAAACAGAAATGACATCACTAAAGTATGTACCACATGTGCATCAATACATTGCCCTGGTTTGCTTGACTGATTCCTTCATGCCACACTCCAGTAACCACGAGCCTATGAATATTAAGTCTACGTGGGCTAATTGCAATTTATTGAACATGTCAGAGAGGCAAAACTTCAGTCTGTGGGTAGGTTATAACGCCCTCCCCATCCTCTTAACCAACCGATGGCTTCTACTTTCAGCCAGGAAACATTACAGATAGTTCCTTGAATATCTGTGGCAGAAGAAAAATGGTTCAAAGACCAGATGATCCTGTTTTACAACTCTTGCCATGAAGATTAAAACCTCTACTTCCAGCAATGCACAATTTCATTCTGTTTCAGGGAGTCTGACCCTGAACTGAACTTCTTCAGCTTGCTCAACCTGAATTTATAAGAGCTCGTGACAGTCTCCAGCAAGTAATGAAAGAAAAAAAAAATAATGGAGAGACAGCTGTTTGCCTTCATAACCAGGCTAGTGATGTTGAGACAGGAAAAGCTGAGGCGTGTTAGATTCAAAGGGAAGTGTCCCTTAACATTTCCAAAGGGAAATACCCTGGTTCTTTGTTGATTTGGAGGCAACTGCTGGCAGTTGAACCAGGGGTCAGATGGGGGATGCTTATCCCTGCAATGCTGGCACATGACCAGCTTTGAGGAGCTGACTGTCTTTTGCAGCACATTGAAAGCTGTATTGTACTATTCGTCTACTTATGCATGACATCATTTGACATATATATAGGAACATTACAAATTGTAAAGTGCGGCTATTTGGAATGCAATGCTATTACTACTATCCCCTTCTGAAAATAGACTTCAAATTACTATTCTACTCATGATATTGAGCACTCTGTGTTCAAAACTTAAATATAACAAATTAGAAAACTCCCAAGGACATTGTACATTTTTAGCTCAATTTTGTTCTTTTTACAGTAAAATTTGCAATATGCCAATAGAAATCCATCAAACTGACACATTCCAATAATCTGTCACAAAGACAAATCACAAAATGACAATTCTAATTGAATTTTGTATCTTGATTATCTGTAAAATACAATATTTAGTTTTGTGAAGGAGACATTTACCATGGTAAAAGAACAACAACAACAACACACTTCCCACTCTGAATGGAGCATGTCCTTTGTGAAAGTTCAGATGCACACAGCACTCTCTTTGGAACAAATGCAGAGTCCTCCTTCTATCATATTTCCAATACTGAAATCCCCAGTGTTCAAGGAATTTGAAGTCAAGTTCACTTATGTATGAAGAGTAGGAGACCAAAGTAAAGCTGTATTGTATGAAACTGTGAACATATTTTTAATGCAGCTGTACTTGCACTTGGGAAATATTACTTCTCAAATGTCCAGGTAAATTAACATTTTCCTGCATTTCTGAATGCCATAATTTTACTTGCACTTTTCTCTATCTTCTCCTGTTTCTTTTTTCTCGAGGTCTCTATTTTACCCCCTCAGTCCCTCCCTCCTTTTATTTTTTTCTACCCTAAAGTGAACTCCAGCTTCTTTCCTATCAAAATTCAACAAAAATGTCATTGAAATTTAGAAGATAATGTGTTTATTTCTGCTACAGTCTGATCTAAAACATAAGATAACACAATATCAACTAATTATCATAAGAGATTACTGAGTGTTCAGAACCAACTCTCCACAAACCAATGCCTTGAAACAGTCTGAAGACACAGTCTATTTATGTGGAGTATCTGCAAATACCAAGTGCAGCTGTTGGCTTAAATAAGGGAAACAATCACCCAGCCTAACACTGGAGAGTGTGGTGGAAATTATCTCTGGTTTTGAATGCTGCATTTATTAAAAAATTAATTAGAATGCCATTGTAGCCTTACTTTCTATTTATAATATCTTATGTGATAACTTACCTCTTTACACATAAGAATAAGTTCAAAAGAAAATTTTCTAGTTGAGTAATTATTCAATTATTATAAAGAAAAAGTAAACATGTGTATCTGTTAATTCTAATGGAGAAAAGAGCAGCCAAAGATAACAGAGATGAAACAGCACACTTCTGCAGACAGAAACTAGTAAGAGATTCTGTTCCTACTTCACGGGGAAACCGACAAAGTTCCCGTGGAGTGTGGCAGAACTTTACAACAAAGAATGCAATGGATGTGTAGTGTGAAAGCCAAACAAACAAGCAACTGTGGTAGCTATAAGGGCGCTGATGCTATGTATGTGCAACTAGTATCTTCTGATGACCATAAATTAAATAGAACACGTGTTATTCAAAGTATGCATGTATGTGGTACAGGGAGCTATTGGACAGGAGTCCGGAAGGAGAGGAGATTGGGGAGTTGCAGAGGTGGGAAGGTAGTGCGGGTTAGAAGGGTGTGGGGAGATGGTAGGGTGGGGGCAAGCCCAAAGCAAGAGTGGGGTCAGGGCTTATCCAAATCCCAGAAATCTCATCCTGAGATTTGCAGGAGTAGGATCACTCTCTCCCTACCCTGGGCCTGTGTTTCTGGTGCAAGTAGCCCTGTATGCCCACATTTGCCCCACCACAGGAGGTCACGTAGCCAGGTTAAACTCCTCTTGCCTTATAAGGTCATGTCCTAGAATTTTTTTTCCTTATGCTAATGATGTGTTTCCAGCACCCTGGCCCTGGCTAACGATGTACGCTCAGTCTGATAACCTGGACTCATCCTCCTTCGCCCATTAAAATGAGCTGTCTCATTGAAGCTGCCTCCAGAGAGTCTGTTTTGAAGGTTGCCTAGCTCCAGGCAGTCCCACCTCACTTCCTGTACCAGGATCCACTGGTTGTGATTGAGGTTAGAGTGGGCAGTCCCAGTCCTACCAGCCAGGCCAGGAAAAGAAGCATGAACAGCACAAGTATTTTAGCTACAAGTTCCACTTCCCTCGCAGCTCTCCCAAGATTTCCTATTTCCCAAGTGCACTGAAATTGCACTGCAACTGTAGAGGGCTGCAAACTGCCTAGGTTGTTAAACAGAAGTCATGGAAGTAACTGTTTTTTTTTTTTTTAATTTTTTTTTCAGCAAATAGAAAGGATGGACCATATGTAAGGCTACAGGATGGCATATATAGATTCATACAGTGAAATCTGTAGAAAAGCCCAGCATTAAAATATGAAACTGTTTGTATGTATTCTTTTTAGGGCTTACCACTTTGTATTGGACAGTTTGAGGCTGGTCCCTTAAGAAGAGTGACTGTCAGCAGTTTTTAATTAGCGATTGCTCTTCATCTAGGGATAGGACCTTCTGGGATTTTTCTTCATCCACACTGGTAGTCAACAGCGGCAGTGGTCAGGTCTTGTTTAAGCAGCCAAATTGTTGAGAGTTTATGGGTGTAGCTCTCTGTCATATATATATATATATATATATATATATATATATACACATGTATATATGTGTGTATGTATATATATACATATACATATGTGTCATATATATATACATGACATATATATATGTATATATACATATATATATATATGACAGAGTCTGACAGCAAATGTTCAGATTCTCTAACTCCTACAAAACTTTCACATTTCTTTCTTGATCCAACACTAAATGGACTCCCAGTTATATTTACGTATTTATTCATGAATAAATAACAATAATTATTAAAATGAAAGAAGCCATGAACTTGAGAGGGATTAGGGAAAGGGAACATGGGAAGGGTTAGAGGGAAGAAAGGCTGGTATAAAATGATGTCAATATAGCACAAATATAATGATATTATAAAATAAATTATTTCAGTTTTATTTCAGTTCTAACAACAAAAAACCTCAGTATTACATATATGATGGACATATGCAATATGACAAAAGTAGTCCACTCTTTTCTGTCCCTTCTAATATTGTGTCTGTGTATCTCAACAAAGGCCACACAATTTTTCGATATTTTCATATGAAATCCAGATAATCAGTTTATTTTGTAATTAAGCATTTATACTTTTGTAAATGAACACAAATAAGAGTCTTACTGTTTTGTTTGTGATACATTGCTACATTTTGTTTTGTAGAACAGGATCTCACTAAGAAGCACAGGCATCCTTATTGGCCACATACACGCTGAGATTTCAGATGTGTGTTACCATCCCAATTACCAAGCATTTCTTGACAAGGTTCTATTAGTATATAGAAAACTGTGATTGCTATATATCACCCAATCAAGGTAGGATTTCAGGAAGTATTATAGAGACAGCCTAAGGCAATAATTTAATACAGAAAATTGGTTACACATTTGGTTTGAAATGCTGGGCAGGGAAACAAAACTATAGATACCAGTCTTAGGATTAGCAAAAGAAAGAAACATTTGGGCTGGGAGCAGATAGATTCACAGATGAAGGACTTTACACTGCAGCTGCATGCTTAACATTCTAAGAATAAAATTTGTTTGCTTTTCAGTCTTATCCAACCAAAAGAGGAGGCAGTTACAGATGGAAGGGAGGCAGTGCTGTTTGCCTACCCTGATGTTCTAGTCCCCTGATGCCCTTGACACAAGGGTTTGGTAACTGGCTGCAAGAGTAACTAGAGGAGCAATTATCAACACCATCTGCTGGTGCTGGAGCCAACAGCCATTGACAGGACACTGACATCAAGAGCTCTCTCTGTCTCTGTCTCTGTCTCTGTCTCTGTCTCTGTCTCTGTCTCTCTCTCTCTCTCTCTCTCTCTCTCTCTCTCTCTCTCTCTCTCCTTTGTCACTCAGTGGCCTTCTGTGTGCATGTAGGATCCCAAATATCCAGAGTCAATGGAATTTGTAGAAGTCAAGTTGAAATCTTTAAATGAGAGTATCAAGTAATTAAAAACCCCTATGAACGTGAGTTATTTGAAATGTTTTAATTATCCTTAATTTTTTTTTAGATTACATTTCATTTTAATGTTGCTCTTTTTGTACAAAAACACTTGACATAGTGATGGTGATGACCAGAGGAGTTGTGAAGCCACAAGGAGCTCGGCATTTCTAGGGCATTTTGAATTCCACAGAAACTCTGCATGCATGACTGGTTATCTCTATTTCCGTTGTATGGCTTAGGGACTACATGACGGCATTTGAGAAGGAAGGGTAATCATAAAATCAGCAAAGCAAAAACAAACTAAACCCAGCCACAACCTAGAATCCATGAACTAAGGCTGTCACTAATTGGACATTCGGCTAGGCATCTCACCCAGCCAGTGAAGCTCCTCTCACCCAGCCAGCGAAGCTCCTCTATGACAAGGTAGAAGAGCCTGGGAGTCTGAGTCTGCCTGCCTCCCAGAGTGTGGGAAACCACCAAATCTCCTGCTCCAGCATTCTCAGCAGAAAAATATATAGCTCCTGTTTGACTTCCACACTGAGAATATCAGCATAAAAGTATTATTTATTTATTTGTTTATTTATCCTCATAACACTTTTACTGATTTTCTAGGAGTTTCACATCAGACTCCAATCACAATCCCTTCCCAGTTCTGTGTCCTCTCCCCTTGTGATCTCTTCTGCCAAAAGAAAAAGAAAAATAATAAGAAAACAAAACAAAACAAACAAAGACCCCAAACAAACAAAACCAAAAAACAAATAAAATAAGTCTACCTTGTGTTTATCTGTATACTCACTGGACCATGGTCGAACTTTCAGTGGCCTGCCCCTTACATAGGACTGAGTTCTCCCCTTCTCATAGCTCTGCCAGAGTCATCAATTGTCAAGAGCTGCTCTTCAGCATCCCCATCATACTTTTTAAGAGGTCTCTTTAGTGACTTCCTCTCTAGACTGTTACTTTTGGCAGTGAAGTGACTGGGGATAGGGATTTTCACAGAAGTTTTTCCCTCTCAACTGCGTGTCTGCAGACATCGATATTACAGCAAAAGTAGCCCTCTTGCTCTTCACAGTCAATGGAAACATGGATCATGGGCCTCCAGATGGTTGCTAGGAACAGCACAGACTGTGAACACAGTAACCCATTTGGAGTGGGACCACTGACAAGGCCCTTAGAGGCACCTCAGACCTCAGACATCACCATAGCCTCAGATGGCAGTGGAAGCTGCTCACATCAATCTGGCCCTCGGCAGCAGCACAGACCTGGAGCATAACCAATGGAAATCCATTTGACATCAGGCAGCAGCACAGACCATAGACATGCACATAGCCTTTGATGGTATGTGACATCAATACAGACCCTGGTTGCAGCAGGGCCTCGGATCCTGACATGGCCCTCAGTGGATACAAGGATTCCAATATCACTAAGGCCTCATGCAGCAGCTTAAGCAGTGCACATCAATATTTCTCCTCCCCTTCTCCACAGTGGCTTGGCCTTACGGACATCAATGTCATTTCAGGCTTCAACACAGAAACAGATATCTGTATGGCCCTCAGTGTGCCACGGACATTATTCCTGCTCCAAGTCAGGGTGCAGGCTGGCTTGCCCAGAGTGGGGCGTGGTATGGCAGGGCAGGGCGTGGGGCTGAGTTGCTGGCTCCTCCACTTCCTGTGCACCCATCTATTGATTTATTTTTATTTAAAGCTCATAAGAATTTGGAAGCAGCATCGACATACCGAAATGAATTTGCATGGAAGAAGTAAAAGATGCTTTTTAATGTCAAAAGTATTCTAAATTGAGAATCTTGTGATAATACACACATTTTAGCTTAAGAAATAATTACAAGTTACTAATTAATAATAATAGTAGACCTATACACTATTTGAAATACATCATTTTAGTTTCTAAAAAAATTTTCTGAGCATTTAGTAGCCTGCTTTTGTAAATATGATGATAAGCACAATGTGATTACAAAAAGAAATAAACTGTAACTAATGTATGTCATATATGAATGACTTAATAGTAAAACAAAATTATATATGGGAGTTATGTGTCTTTTTCATTAAAAGCATACACTTCAGTTCACATTAATGAAAATTTTTGACAAAAGGTTTCCATCAAGTGAAAATATGCAGGTGATTGATTTTTCAGTACAGCATTTAAAAGATTTCAGAACTTTTTAAATACTTGGTATTTTTAAGGACCTAATAGCCCTTAGGCTAAGCTTTGCTAGAAAGCCACTACAGGACTATAAAAGAACAGTAAAATAAACAGTAAAATACCATTGTATTTTCTTCACACAAGACTCTACATTTATTTTTATTTAAGAAATAAAGTCTGAGTCACTCCACAGACATGCTCTGTGCAGTAGGTGTCACAAACATTAAAACATCACAATGCTTCCTATAAAATACCACACAAAGCATGTTTCACATGCATCCCTGTGTTCCATCCCTACAGCACCCAGAGTGAACCTTCTGGGAATACATAGTACTCTAAATAGAACACTCAGTGTTGCTTCTGCACCTCTGTCTTTAGCAATCTGATACACTTTTCAGGCTTCTCACCATCTTATTAAACATTAGTAAAGCGAATGTCAGCAGGCACACGGCCCTACACATGCACGTCTAACTCTGTAAATTAAACATGCTTGGCATGCATGAATTATTTATTCCTGTTTGCTTTTAGGTGCCAGCAGGTGAATGTTCAGAAAAGAAAGAAAATGAATGACTAATATATGAATCAGGCTTATAAATTATATAAACCAAGCCACTGAGTCAGGGAAAAGATAAAATTAAATGTGCTTGAGAGACTATACTCCAAGAATTTCACAGGATAAAAAAGAAAGTGAAGAACAATTGAAAATAATAATAATTTTTGAAGTCTTAAAGTTTCTCAGAAATACATGGATATATAAAATTAAATACAATGTAGTTCTAAAAATACTGCTAAGGGAATTTTCAATAAGGCATGTATTTTGGATAGGAATATAGTAATAATATAAATTGTTCATTTTTGATCCTTGTACTATGAATATTTATAAGAATAACTGTGTCACTAGAAAATACACACTAAAGTGTTTAGATTTAAAGGGAAAAATGACTGCTTAAGCAGTTCAGATAAGAGTGTGTGTGTGTGTGTGAGAGAGAGGGAGAGAGAGAGAGAGACAGAGACAGAGACAGAGACAGAGAGAGATGCATAGAGATAGAGACACACAGAGAAACTGAGACACACCCAAAGAGAGACAAAGACACAGAGAGGGAATGAGAAAGCAAGTGAATTAAAGTGTAGTATCTGTAAAATCTAGATAAGAATATATAAAGGACTTATTTGTATCATTAGTTGATAGTTTTTGGTTATATTATTATTTCATTTAAAAACTTGTATTTCTGAATACTAATTTCATGGTATTAATTGACAACATAGGGAATGGCTTGAAGTGAAATGTGAGTCTTATACAGCACAGTGTTACTATTCACCATTTTAAGTACTTGTGACACACTGCATTCCTGCAGACCTGTATGCCACTTCCTAATATTCTCATGGCAATGCATTATATATGGATTAAAGTTACTCTTTAGTTCTCATCAACTTTGGGTGACTTTAATTGATTTTTCCTATTAATGACTTCAACATTACACTCACCAAAAGGGCTTGTCAATTTAACAGAAAGAAAATTCATAGTATTCCCATGTATTTTTCCTCATTAAAATTACATTATGAGAGTAATGGCTGTCTTAAATGGGTATAATTATTAGTAAGAAAAGTGCACATATTAATTTTAAACCTTAGTGTTTGCAGTACTTTTTGATTTTCTAGAAACAATGTAGGCACACTTGCATGAATTTCAATTCCCTTTAACTCATACTTATTAATAATTCTATAGGAAACACAGGACAATGTAAGACAGAGGTTATAGGAAGGGAACCTGCACTCAACTTGCAAATTTCTGCATTAATTTTATATTACGGACTGTGGCAACTTCTACCTGTTTTTCTCTCAACAAGAAACACACTGCAATAGTATACTCTCCTTCATGATACTAGAAACTCAAAGGTTTCAGCATGATATTGTTTATAAGGTTTCATTATTGTTTAAGTTCTAATTTTCTTCCTCACTTTTCCTTTAGATCCTGAAGCAGCTCAACAAAACCCATTTTGGTAGTTTAAATTTGTAAAGGCAATATAATAATATAAAATAAATCAAACTACTAAATAGATTCATTATATCATTTCATTAGTGTTCATTTATCCTCTAGTAATTCATTCAGCCTTCAATTTTAATATTTCATGAAAAGTAGCTTAACTGCAAAAACAGAAGTTCTCTTCTTTGTCCTCATGAATTTTGAACTCTCATGTATCTCAACAGGATACAATAAAAAGAAAAAGATTTCAAAATCCATGTACCATCATTTAAATCCTGAAATTTGTCATACAAAGAGCTTAGCTATATTTCAAAATATCTCAATGCCTGAATTCTATCCAAAATATATACATGTTGTACCACCTTGCAATCCTACCAGCAATGGAGGAGCATTTCTCTTTCTCCATATCCTCACCAGCATCGACTGTTACTTGAGTTTTTTATCTTAGCCATTCTGACTGGTATGAGGTGGCATCTCTGTCGTTTTGACTTGTGTTTCCCTGATGACTAAGGATGTTGAACATTTCTTTAGATGCTTCTTGCCATTAGAGTTTCCGCAGCTGAGAATTCTCTGTTTAGCTCTATTCCATATTTTTGTTATGGTTATTTGGTTCTCTGGAATCTAATTTCTTGAGTTCTTGTACATATTGGATATTAGCCCTCTATCACATTTAGGATTGGTAAAGATCTTTTCCCAATCTGTTGGTTAACCTTTTGTCCTATTGACAGTGTCCTTTGCCTTACAGACAGAAGCTTTGCAATTTTATAAGGTCCTATTTTTTTTTTTTTTTAGTGCTGTTTTCTTTTTTTCTTTTTCTTTTTTTATTAGATAATTTCTTTATTTACATGTAAATTTCTCCTTTCCCAGTTTCCACTCCAAAAAACAAACAAACAAACAAACAAACAAAACAACAAGAACAAACCCCTGTTGCCTCCCTACTCCCCATGCCTGCCACACCACCCTCTCCCTCTTATTGGTCCTGGCATTCCTCTACACTGGGGCACAGAACCTTCACAAGGCTGAGGTCCTCTCCTCCTATTGATGATTGAATTTGCAATCCTCTACTATACATATGTTGCCAGAACAATCAGTCCCACCATGTACAGTCCTTGGTTGGTGGTTGGGTCCCTGGGAGCTCTGAGGGTACTAGTTAGTTCATATTGTTGTTCGTCGTAAGGGGCTGCAAACCCTTCAGCTCCATAGATCCTTTCTCTAACTCCTTCATTGGGGACCCTGTCCTCAGTTCAATGAATGACTGTGAGCCTCTACATCTGTATTAGTCAGGTATTGTCAGAGCCTCTCAGGAGATAGCTGTATTTAGGCTGGTTTGTCCTTCCTTCAGTCTCTACTCCATAGTTAATTTTTGCAACTCCTTCCGTGGGTATTTGTTTCCCCATTTTAAGAAAGAATGGAATGTCCACCTTTTGGTCTTCCTTCTTAAGTTTCTTGTGGTTTGTGGGTTATTCTTCCTGTATTCCAAACTTCTGGGCTAATAACCACTTATCAGAGAGTGCATACCATGTGTGTTCTTTTGTGATTGGGTTACCTCACTCAGGATGATACTCTCCAGATCCATCCATTTCCCTAAGAATTTTATAAATTCATTGTTTTTAATAGCTGAGTAGTACTCCATTGTGTAGATGTACCACAGTTTCTGTATCCATTCCTCTGTTGACAGACATCTGTGTTGTTTCCAGTTTCTGGCTATTATGAATAAGGCTGCTATGAACATGGTGGAGCATGTGTCCTTCTTTCATGTTGGAGCATCTTTTGGGTATATGCC
>JADRCD010210837.1:2764-29004 GCA_019843815.1 Montemys delectorum
TACATACTCATATTTTCTAGATTACTCAGAATACTTTATCCAATGTAAATATCAAGTAACTGTTATTATAGATTTGGGGATTAATGGCAAGAAAAATTTCTGTATATTGTTGAAACGGAAACAATTGTTTTCTTAAACACATTCCTCTACAGTTGGTTGAATCCTCAAGCAGAATTTGGGTTGGTAGCAAGTGGAAGGTAGTCCTACAGTAGTTGGAATGTTAGAAACTTGTTTCTAATTGTTAGTAAGTGTTAAAAAAAATTATTAATTTTTCAATATGCAAACTTTATGGCTAATATTCAAATTTTATTTATAATATACTTGATATGCAAGTAAACTGCTTTTATTCTTTCCTTTCACACTTAGTAATTAGCTCTGTAAATATCATATCTATTTGTAAAATGTTCCCTACCTACTCTCCAGCTGTGTACAGAATTTCATTTGGTCTTTGTACAAGTCAATGAATTCATGTAAGTGTTATGTTTTCAAAGTGATAGAGAAAATCATCAGACAGGGGAACATCAAAGACAGAACTCACCAGGATCAGCTCTGAGAAGTACATGAGGAAGAATAAAAATGACAAAGCCCATGTCTACAGAAAGCCAAAAGGCTTATCCATAATTACCATTGAATAAGTCAGACATACTCAACAGGAGCCCGGAAGCTATTAGCCTAGAAATCCTAACTTACTGGTTACAGACACCACTGAACAGGCTGTAAGAAGTTATCTAAACAAGAGAACCCAACATTTCTCAGTTATAGCGTGTACTATTTGTACTCAGTGATTAAGAGCAACTGCTACATTTGCAGAAGACCTGAGTTCAGTTCCCAGTACCCAGACAGTGGTTGACAACCAGTCACATCCTCACCTCTAGGAGACCCCAATACACTCTTCTGACCTCCAACAGGCACCAAGCATGTATGTGATCCACAGACATACATATAAGCAAAATATTCATCCACAAAAAATAAACCAGTCTTTTTTAGAAGTCTAATCTTCTAGAAAATACTTGCAAAAATGTGACTGTGGCCTCACTGTGCTGTGTCTCCTTAGCAGGAGCTGATGAACCAGTGAAGAAATTATTTAAATTTTCCTTGAGAAAAAAAAGTATACTGGAGCCACTGAGTAAGATTCTTCACATAGGTCAAAAGTCTGTTGGTAAGTAAATATGTTCAAGTTTAAGGATCTATTATAACACAGAGTCTACAAATGATTTGAATTTTTCCATTATGTTAATTCAGTCCTCAAATGAAATTTGGTTATGGAGTTTAAGAGCATCCATCTTCGTAGTCACAGGGCATGAGTTGGTATTAATAGTAGGTATTATAAGTTGCTGAAATGTTCAAGGCGAGGTTCAATGAAATAAAGGGATTATCATAATAAAAAAATTCTGCTTTTGCCTGTTCTGAGCTTAGTTGTCTGTCTGTATGCTGGCAATGGACAGGAATCATTCATCTTCTCTCCTGCTGGCCCTCTTCTCTGCCCTACCCAAGAGTAAACACCACACATCTACAATAACAAAGCAAAAGAAAGCAAGATTTACTAGACAAAGGCATATATGTGAGGGCTGTCTGAGCAGAGCAAGGAGCTTGGCTCTTGTCCACATACCAGGCAGACATACCACCCAAGTGCCCAGAAGCTGGGCCAATGAGTTATTTCAGGGGTCACGTAAAAGTAACTGCCTTTCTGATTTTCATTTCAATTACATAAGATTTATTTCAACATAGTCTGTAGATAAATCTTGGGGCAGAATATGAGAAAAATTCAGTTGTACATCTGATCTGAATTTTTAGTCCAGATGAACCTGAACATCTGAGGTAGGTGGCAAGATTTGATAGATCTCTTTATTTCTTCTTTTAAAGGGGAGAAAGTTGGGTGAAAAGGTATGAACTCGCAGCAATCAGCATGAGTTGCACTTCTGGGGATTATAGCATGAATATGTGGTTTACAATAGGTATGTGTTTATGTGGTTCATTCAAGTGTTGACTTTCATTATGCCAGAAAATATGTCCATATAAAAAACAAAACACTCGTTACTAAGTGCTAATTTTGCTGATAATACTGACATTTTTATCTATTTTTAAGTGTGTTTTTCTCCTCATCAAATGTAGTAGTTTCTCCTTAATGAATTTTGAGAAAATTCGGAATTTTCACAAGGAAGAAAGATAACGTATGGCCCACATCAAGTGTGTTTCCCCGTGACTCTTGCATTCATTTGGCATGACATATCTGGAGAGAAATTACAAAATAGCCAGGAAATGAATCAACCAACTCCTGTCCTCCCTCTCCTCTCCATCCTCCTTACAGGCATGAAGCAAGGGAAAAGGAAAAGCACAAGAAGGCAGAGGAAAGGATATGGGAAATACTTCCAGATTTCAAACTCCACAATAAAGATGAAGCTTCTTACAAACTCTTCCCTCTGAGCTGCTAGAGTCGGAGTTGGGGGTGGGGTGGGGTTGGTGTTGGGGATCGCCAGATGAGCAGTTTCACCTGTGACCCTCCCTAATCTCACTAGCTCCACTTCCATGTGCTCTGCCTGCCTCTCAGCAGTGATTGCTCTGCCCCTCTTCCCTTTCTCCAGCCACCTCTGCTCTTCAGTTATCCCTTTTTTCTAGTCCCATGACCCCTTTCTGTGTCCCGGGCTGCTCTCCAGGACCTTCTGATCTCTCTGGCCTCAGCGGCTTTCCCTAAGATCATTCTCTTAGGTTTTTCTTTGCAGTATCTCTGCCTTTTAAGGGCATGCTCCTCTTTCTTTAGAAGTTAGAAAATTCTCTAAAGAGATTAATTTTGGTTTGAGTGAGCACCCAAAGGTGTGGGTGCTTACACCAATTTTTACTGAAACTCCTTAGACTGGAAAATCTCACTAGGAAACTCGACCTTATGAAAGTTCAAGTACGTGGAGTTTCATGAAGAGAATAACTTCCCCTCACACACTGGCCTTTCTGCTTATTTTCAGCAAGGTGAAATGACCATTGTTTACTATGAATCATTTCGTGTCTCTCACCTAACTGTGCTATTCAAGATTATAAAACCCATCATGCCTGGCTTTAAGAAGGAACTCAAATGGTCATTCATTTACTCGTTGGTTCAATTACCCAATGCCTACTATGTGCCAGAAGTTTAGGAAACTGGACTTTATTTCTCTCACGATGGGGATAATTACAGTTTACAATAAATATAATTTTAGACAATAGATATTGTGTGTGTATGGAATGTTGAAAACATTACTATATAAATAAATCTCCCTGTGATCCTTCACCCATTGTGAAAATTTTAATGTAGATATTGAACATTGTTATTTACCTCCTACAGCCTTGTAATATACATTAAGCAGGCTGCTGTAACTTCTAAAATGTGTATTTATATTATTCATATCACGGAACAGCCTAGGTGCTTTTAGATTCAAAGTTTGCATTGACCCTCCCTTTCTAGATCATTTTTCCATGACTCTATAACCATAAATAATAGATGCAAAAAGGACAACCAATATAGTTTCTTTTCTCAATTTCTCTACCAAACATTTAATGCATGTGTAACTTTTATTTTCTCTCTTCTATTTTGTCTTATTTCATTTTATCATGTTTACATTGCTTGGGGAAATTTAAAATGAATGCTTGTGGCTACCTTGGAATACAATTCTACAATCTGAAAATAC
The DNA here is from genome assembly GCA_019843815.1 of Montemys delectorum. Lineage (NCBI taxonomy): Eukaryota > Metazoa > Chordata > Mammalia > Rodentia > Muridae > Montemys > Montemys delectorum. The sequence continues at coordinate 6,421 of JADRCD010210837.1, forward strand.
TTGAGGCATTGAAGCAGAGGGTAAGCGGTATCCTCTATCCCACTCTAGTTTAGCCATTTGCTTACCTACCTTTAGTACAGGAGTCCTAAACTGGTGTTACATAGAAATACCAAGGAATTGTGAGACTTGATTGCAAAGTATTTCTTCAAAACAAGGTCCAAGTGCTTCCAGGTAGCCAGAAAACTCTTGACTGCATTCTCTAGCAGTTTCTTTTTTCAGATTATATTTCATGTAGCTAATAATTCCATCGCACTTTGGGTTTGGATCTTTATTTCTTTATTTCCTCCTTCCCTCTCCCATCCCACTCCTCCTCCTCCTCCTCCTCCTCCTCCTCCTCCTCCTCCTCCTCCTCCTCCTCCTCCTCCTCCTCCTCCTCCTCCTTCTTCTTCTTCTTCTTCTTCTTCTTCTTCTTCTTCTTCTTCTTCTTCTTCTTCTTCTTTTTGTATTACTAAGAAGTGAACACAGAACCTTCCCTATGCTACTAAGCATATTAGCTATATCCACAGCACTCTTTCCACTTTTGATTTGAGACAAGGACCCACTATGATACGGGCTTTGAGCCCACTCTGTATCTCAGGAAGACCTCAAATTTGTGATCCTCCTGCCTTGGCCTTCTGAGGATTACAAGTCTATGGTACCAGGTCTGGTGGGACATAAGTTCCTGATGATAATTGAACAGTACTACCCTGCTTAAAATGTAGTAAAAAAATATTATTATTATGACACACTTCCCTGCCCATTCATAACAGAATTCCTGGAATAGGTAAACTAAAGGATGGGAACTATGACAGTTCTTAATTCCCAAGAGTGTTTTGTACTGCAGGGTAAAGAAGTCAATGTACTCATAAGAGTTCTCTTTTTGAGAGCCACTGGCCACTGTTGATTTGCCGTGGCTAATTTTGACTCAAGCATCAATTAAGTATTTACAAATAATCCCTTAAATAAGAATGCATCAACTGTCCAGCTGCCTTCTGCAGCATGGTGAGGTGGTGGTTGTGTATAAAGGGATAGTAATTTCCTGTAATCTTGGAAGATAACATGAAGAAACCTATCTAAAGCATGAAAGAAACTTATCCACATACAAAGTGTAATCACAATAGTAAATTCCTTCCAGAAAACAAGGGACCAGGAATGAGTCTTCTAGACCAGATATGATATTCCTGTGTACACTCAGTGCCTACACCATTTCAATTCTGTGCCAAGATGTTAAATGTCATATGGATGTCATAGCAGTATTCAATGAATAATTCAGATTAATCTTACTAAAATTAATGTCTATATTTCCACTCAGTTTCTAGTGGGAAATCTCCATGAACATGAAATAGCCTTCCTGATATAACTGTCTCTGTATTTGGAGAACTTGGGCATGCAGGAACATAGAAGTTAATTATATGCCCAAAGGTGAAAAGCCATGATCTATGTAAGATCAACTTAATTATGGAGGGGTGAATAATAAAACCAGATGTGTAATGCTCAAACATGTCTAAGTGACCAGTCCCTAATAAAACTTGGGACACCACAGATCAGTTTAAATTCCCACAGTTGCCAAGAGCACATCAGGCATCATTGTTGAGAGAAACAGATGCCATGCATTCAGCCATTGAACACAGAGGACCTCCAAGAACTATACCACCCCTGCCCAGACTTGTTTCTGCTGATTTGAATCTGCACTCTTTTGCTAAAATTAACAGTTTTCTGAGTTCTTTGAATCTTTTGAGGGAACTATGAAATTTGAACAACAGCTATTTCTCAACAACAGCCTTACTAGGAGTCCTGAAGGCAACTGAACTTGCTGTTGGTTTCAGCAATGATAGTAATCTTAAGCTATCAAAATTGTAGATGGAGCTGGATAAGGGATGAGGGAGAATCTGAAAATCTATAGGAGGGAGAATCTGAAAACCTATAGACATTCTAAAGTGACTGTCTTAGGGCTCTGTCCATAACGATCCCAGCTTGAACTTCCTTGAACTTCCATTCCACACTTTTTTTGACTCACAAAAAGTGGTCTGGGGTACCTGGGAAGATTCCACAAAACAGAGGTCCAGAGGATTCCCCCCACCTCTCTATCCAGGACTCCAGAAAAGGAAAGAAAGAGAAACCAGACGGCTCATCTTCCTTTTGTTCTCAGCGTAGCACTTATTCAGTATATTATTCTAAAGCCGTTTCTCAATATCAACTCATTAAGGGAAAAGATAATTATGATATTAACATCTTGCTTCTAAACACTTAGTGAAGTCACAAGCATTTAGCATCACCCTTCAAAGGGATGGGTACCAATCTATCTGACACTGATTATTCAAATGCAAATCTTACAGTGATGTTGAACACTGACTGGATTTTGTTTTATTTCCTGCTACAGAGCAGATGGCATTTTCAGTGAACCAAATTCCAACTAATGGTTGGACTAGAAGAAAAATGCAGGTATGTGTACAGCTCCACCTTAGAAAGCAACACTATGTTCTTGGAAAAATTATGTACCTCTAGGCTAATTTCCACTTATGTTAACAATAGCATGTTGCCAAACAGAAAGACTTTCCCAGCACCAGCAATTTGTCTTATTACAAGATTCCAAGCCGAAGGACAGGCATGTAGGCTGTATGATGGCAAACACCCAGGGTTTCTTCTTGCCCCAAATACCTGTCATGTAATAACAGCACTCAACAAATGGGAACACCGTGTGGATACCATGCCAGTCCCAAGTTCCCTTGCTGTAGCTGAGGAAGGACTCCCCAGGACTGACCTGGACTCACTCTCCACCTAAATTACTTCTTTTCCTCCACACAACAGCCTTGGAGAGAGAAGGTGTCACCGCTCCCACTTCCCAGCGATGGATCCAAAGCTTACATGGGTTACAGAACCTGCCCAAGCTAACAGCAGCCAAGTCAGCTTTCCAGCCCAGTTCTGCCCTCCTAAAAACATTTTTTTTATCACTACACATTGAGTTTTCTGGTTAATTATACACTCTGATTGTAGTGATTTATCCTATGTATTATTAACTAATTGCTAACTTTCAAAGAATTAAAGTCCAGTAAAAAAAAAAAAAAAAAATACTCCTGAGTCTAGAAACACTAAAATTCTACAGAATATAGTCAGATTTTTCTCAAATGTTTCAAATGACACTTGAAGCCCTTGTGATGTCTCAGGTGCATCATTTGGAAGAGCGATCGTGCTAATGAAGTATGGGTCAGAAGAATAACAGATAAATCAGCTTCCACTTACATATAATCACTGCACTAATTCTCACAAATATTACTGCTGAGTTCAGGAGGTGGTGATCTACTAACTTTTTTTCAACTCAAGTTAACAAATCTTTATCTAGACTTCTTTGTGCCGAGACATGTGGTAAGCTCTGGGCAGCAATAGTAAGTGTGATATAATGCCTGTCCTCACAGAGACACATTTTGACAATAGCGTACTCTATTATCGCTCTTACGGTAGAATTACCTTGTCAATATTTAATTGGCTGTAAGAGGAATATTAACAGCTCTATATCGAGTTACATTTTTAAAAAGTGTGTGTGGTATGTCCTAAAGGACTAAATAATTTCTTTCTCTTCTCTTCTTTTTTTATACCACCTTTTCAAATGAGCTATCTATTGCTACCTTTCATGTGCCCTAAGATTTCTTCTTAAAACCTTTCTCCATGTACACACACACACACACACACACACACACACACACACACACACACACACCTTAGTTAATAAATTATTTGTTTTTGTTCTTTGCAGTGTTGCCTGGCTTCAGTCACTACTCACAGGAATCTTGAAAAAGAATCCTTCTTCTGAGTCTTGGGAGGGGAGAAAAGCAAGGAACAAAGGGGGAAGGAAGGGGCATACTTCCTTTTGGCAGCTGTCTAGGAAGAGGAGAGTCTTTATGAGCTCACAGGATCAAAGGCAAGTAAGAAGTTTCCAGGCTGCCAGTCACAAAGCCACCAAAAACTCACTTTTAATGAAAAAAAAAAAGAAAGAAAGAAAGAAAGAAACTGTTAACTCCTGCACTGTTGTAAAATACTTACCAAAGACACCTTCCCTGCTAAGTGCCATTCATTTCAAGAGTGAAATGCTGTAACAGAGAAAACCGCCCAGGGCACCCGGGAAGGAGAGAAGGATGGAAGTGTGTGGTTCAACTGTCCCTGTAGGGGAGGGAAAGTGTCTTTCCTTGACAGCTACCCTACTTAACTACTTCGCAGTCAGTCCTATTTGGTACCAGTGAAAGTCAGCCTTCCTGCAGATCCCCTGCCATCTGCCTTATGACTACCAGCCTACAGTCACACACCTTGAATGCTTAAAGCCCACAGTGCTCACAGGGACTGCCTTTTGGGGGGCAATTAGAAGACCCATGGAAAGAAAGCCTTTACTTTGCCACTTGGCTGAGGTTTCACAATGTAATTGAAATTCTGGTAGAGTATTCAGATGATGATATTTCCTGCTTTCTCTTCTTTACCTCTGTGCTGTTTTAATACCCATAGCCAGCAGCCACAGGAGCTGAGGGAGTGACAAATGGCTGCCAGGAAAGTCTGAGACTCCAGAAAATCAGCAGAGATGTTACTCTACCGGCAAGGAAGAAAAAGAAGAAATAAAAACAGAAAGAAAGTGAGCCTGGCTTTTGGCCTCAGGGCTCCACTAGGTACCTGGCAATTTATTCACACTGAAATATGAAGAGATTCCACACGGAACCATTTTCATTGTAGGGTTTGTTTTTTTTTTTTTCTGTTTTGAATCCTTTTATTTGGATTTGAACAGTTACCATTTGAAAGTTCCTGTGGAGAGGGCTGAGAGGAGGCTGAGGCAATAGTTCAAAATCTAGAGAGGAGTAGAAAAACTTTAGCTTTCGCATTAAATTGTTTGTACCAGTGGAATATATTCTTTCAGGAAAGCCAAGATCTTGCTCTACCAAAATGTATCTATCTCAAGAAGAAGACGAACAACAACAACAATGAAAACAAAATGATGGGCTAGTTGGAAGTTTTCCCCCTACAAAATATATGACTAGGATAGAGTACAAGCAAAAGATGCTGGCCTCAGCCCTACCTAACAAAAGCTGTGACAAAAACTAAATGACTTAGTGGCCAGTTCACATCCTTTGAAGCTTAAAAATTTAGATTATCTCCTCACATGTTTATGACCAGAAAAATCCTCTCAAATGATGATACATGCAGTTTAGAAATAGATTTATAATTTGTTTTTTGGTTTTCAGAGACAAGGTCTCACTACAGAGCCTAGATTAGCTTAAACTCACGATCATCTCCCCCCACCCCCAATCTCTCTTATTGCTGAGATAACAGAGTTGTTATCTCACCAGGTCCAGAATGAAATAGTTTGGATTTGGATGAGGTCCCCTCTAGTCCAGACTGCCTCAGTACTCACTGTATGGCTCATACTGCCTTCAAACTCATAGTCATGTTACTACATTAACTTGCCCATGTTAGGTTATAGAAGTAAGATACCATCTATCTGGCATGAAAAAGGTATTTTAAAATGTCAGGTAATCTGCTTCCTCCCACAGCTTCTTTTTCCTTCACTGCTCCTTGATAATTTCTGTTGGATAATTCCACTAAATTTCAATTAATAAAAGTAAGCTTCTTCAATTCATTCCACATTAATTAGATTCATAGCTCTTCCCATTTCTCAGACATATACTTAAAGAGATAAATAGCTCAGATATAAATAAAGTCTCTTAACAACTGTATGTTTGTATATAATATTTTAAAATACACTAACATTGAAACAAAAGAGAATAGGAAATGTCCTACTTTCCGTCTCCCCAAAAATTCATACCACAGTACACCTAGCTTCCAAAGCCAATTTAATATAAAATTGTTAAGAGATATTTAATATGAGTTAACATGTACTTCAGTCATTTTCATTAGGAATTAAACTTGAATTGACTTTACAGTCAGCTGTTATTCATCCTTCCTTTTTCTAGGATTCTTGGAGACAAAAGTATTATCTGTGATCCACGTAAGAATCCTAGACATGCTGAGGATTTCTACTGCACCAGATTCAAACTCACAAAGGAAAAATGAACTGATTTTTTAAAAGATACAACTGAGTGGAAGACACCAGGCGTATATGATACATCTGAGGCTTCGGTAAAAAGAGCTGGAGCAGCTAAATAAATGGTACTTTGAGAGCTCCACTGAATTTGCTGGGATCCTCTGGACAGTATCCCCAGAAGCTGAGAGGAATTTCTACAGAAGAAAGGGATGCTCTGAACTCTATGCATGTCTTACTACTCCCATTTACTAAACCTATCTTTGTTCAGGCATGGATTAACACCTCGCTACATAAGTCTTTGGGAGGTTAAGTGGTTCTTCCTCTGAGCTCTTCTCTCTATTGCTTTTGGAGAAAACTCTGACTTCCTTGTTTCATCCTACAGAGCAATATGATACAGTCTGTAAAGTTGACTGGATGGCATTTACAACTCAACAGCACCTATGGCAGCTGGACTGACTCAGAAAAGGGGCCAACCCTCACAAACCTTCTGTGTATTTACACATGAAATGTAAACGAGACAACAAACAGTCTTAAATGAAGTGACCAAGGTAACTCCATTTTGTTCTGATCTTACCTTGACTCCATCTTGTGTCTGCTTCAATGTTTCCAGTGCCAAACCCCCTCTACAGTCATACCTACCCTAGCATCAGATTTGAGGCTTTCTACAGTCCTGAATGTGGCTAAGATCAATAACCAAACTAACTGGTGTATTCTGCCAAAACAAAGGTTACAAAGTTTTCCTGACCTACTAGTGGTAGTAATGTCAGTGTGGTTTTTGCCTTTATAAACACTGTACCCCTGAGCTTTAGTACTGAGAGTTCTTTATAGTAAGACCCTACTCTGAGTTACTGTATTAAACAAAGGGCTCTTATTTGACCTCTTGCATATGGTGATCTACAACTATTTCATCTAGACTATAATATGACCCTTTCTTGACACATTCCTGCTTATGATCCCCGTCCTCTTTCTAATTAACTCCTCTTCAACTTATGGCTTTGTTTTGGTTCTTTTTTTTTTTTCTTTTTCTTTTTTTGTTTTTTTGTTTTTGTGTGTGACCCAACTGATTTTGGTTAGAGTTTCTTACAAGAGGATAGGTAAGGGGTAACTTACAGGAAAACAGGTAACTTACCAGAGCCTACATCACTGACAAAACCTAGCAACCACTAACTGCCAGCCATTCTTCAAAGAGAGATAGAATTTGTGATGAGCCCAATCTTGTGTGTATTTTACAGAGCTGTGTACTCACAGCTCTATGAGGTTCAGAGTCCTCGTCCCTAGAAGACAATGTCCCACAACACTTCTCTTTCTCCAGCTTTTTTTTTCTCTCTGCCCCTTCTCCTGTGATGTTCCCTAAGCCATAAGTGGGTGGATGTCAGAGTTCCACTTTGTGCTGAGCCCTGAGCAGTAGCTACTCTCCACTCTTTAATAGTTATGACCCTCTACAGCTCCCACTACCAGCTGCTAAAGAAGCTTGTCTGACAAAGGTGTCATGCTATCTTCTTTTTCCTGGAAACAGCTGTTGATTTCAGAACACTGTTGATTTCTAATTGTCTTTGTTCCAATATTAGAAACCAGCTTCATTTTACCTCTCTCCAAACATACTGTTAGTAAGTACATCCTCTTCCCTGTGCCTTGAGCACTAGGCCTGTACTGAATGCTCCACCTTTGCTTTTTCATTTCTTTGATGCTTAATTCTGAATTCGTCATTGTAGTTTCTTTCTGTTAAGATAATATATATTTTACCACCTGCTGAGCTCTGACTAGTGCAGAGGAGGTGCCCATCCTTCTTAGACTACTCCAGGATGCCCCACACACACCTCGGGTTAATCATATCTAAGTTTAGCCAGCTCTTTACTGGCTCATCAAATGCAGGCATCTCTTAAATAGCTTTGATCTTTGTGATTGTTCAGGCTAACCCCAGTTCTCTGTCAAAGGAACTCTTGTCACCACATCTGATCTTTTCCCTTTATGTCTGCTGGTCTCTTAGAGAACAGACAAGTTTGCCAGACTTGCCTTATACCAACCTCTTCCCTTCATGTCTTACCTCCCAACTAAAACAGATAGAAAAGATTCCAACTCAAGCTAGTAACATAGTCAATTAGAACAACCCAAAAAGATGGGGAGAGGCAGTCGGTTTTAAGTTAATATCATTCTATCTCTTCTTCAATTCTGCCATCTTCAGTCTGCCCTGATATACTCCTCAGAGGCCAGGGTATGGCTATGTTTCGTTTTTTGTTTTGCTGGTTTTTGATTGCCTGGAGGTTTTGACATTTAACTGTTAATCTTGGTTATGGACTTAACTGTACCTACATTTAACTAAAACCCAAGATACTGGACTCTCCCATTGTAGGGTCATGGGTCCAGAGTCCAGTCCTCCACAGGGCACAGCCACTTGGGGAGGTGAGACCAAGGGAGTTTGATTGTGCTTGTCCTATACCACCTCCAGTGGGTGTTAGTCTGTAGGGAAGTGCCTTGAGACACTGCACAGGGGTGGGAAAGCCAACCTGAGACATCTGAAGCTGGAACTGGTTGGAGTCCCCAGGCCTGGGCCATGGAGTTCTCAGACTCTTGGACACCCAGGCACCACTGGGAGTTGCAGAAGAGCAGAGAACCGAGTGGAGGCTCATCAGCTGGGTCTGGCCTGGCCAGGGGGAAGAGGGGAAGGGAGGTAAGGAGGAAATGAGTGAAGGGGAGATGGGGGAGGGGGAGAAGGGAAGGAGGAAGGGGGAGCTCTGGCTAGTCCGACTAAGAGAGTCCTTGGCTTGACAATCAGCAGGTTTGGTGGCAGGTTTGGTGGCTGTTGTGGCTGGGAGTGTAAAGAGGCCTTCTATGGGAACTAGACTATGGCTCTGTAGGCAAAGGCCTTCTTCAAGGCTCACCACTGTGGATTTCGATGAAAAGAAAGAGTCTGTGATTCTGAGGTATTAATTGTCATGGCAGAAAGTAAATGTGTAAAACCATACCCCACTTCTCAGGGTGGGCCTGAGATTAAATATCTTTTGCAGGGAGGAATGTCTAGGAAGGAAAGCCTATTGGCTATGACCTCCAGGCCTCTAGGTATCTTACTAGCATGCAGACCTCTGTCTTGGACCTACATCACCTGTAGTCATGTCTCTTTTATGTGAGAAGCATGGCATATGTGCTCCAAGTCAGGAGTCTGTCAGGGAGCTGGGAGTCACCTAAGCCTCAGGTGTGTGCCCACTGAGACTACGGGTCTCAACCTGCTCTACATTATCAAACTTCCTGACATGGTTTTCTGTAACAGATCCCACGAGGGGTTTTCCTGATCAGATTATTTCAAAGAGAATAACCCACCCTAAATAGAGTCCTGTACCTTCTGTTGGCAGTCCAGATAAAAAGGCAGGAGAAATGCCTCTGCCTTGCCTATCTAACCTGATTCTTGCTCTGGGGTCCAGGTATACATCCTGTTGCTGTAGCATTTCTTCACTGATATTAGAAACAGCATCTCTGGGCTTTCAGCATAGACTAAAGGCCAGAAGTTCTCCAGGAAGCTTTGAGGCCAGTGGTTCTCAGTGTTCCTAATGTTGTAACCGTTTAATATAGTTCCTCATGATGTAGTGACCCCCCCAACCAAAAAATTATTTCATTTGCTACTTTATAAATGTAATCCTGCTACTACGGTTATGAATTGTAATGTAAATATCTGTGTTTTCTTAGGTGATTCCTGCAAAAGGATAGTTCAACCCACCCTGCTCCAAGGTGTGATGACCCATAAGTTGGGAACCACTGCTCTAGGCCTTCAGCACCAGATTGGTACTGATGAGACATCCAGATTTGTAGACTGAGCAACTACCTGATTATCTGGCTCTCCAGTGTTTGATAACCATTGATTATCAGAACCATATTCTGTAAGCCAATATAAAGATGCTCCATACACACACACACACACACACACACACACACACACACACGTGTGTGTATATATATATATATACACATATATGTGTACAAATACTTATATATGTATATATACCCCATATATGTGTATATATATATTTTACATATATATACACCATATATATAGAGAGAGAGAGATTCCATATATACCACTTTATGTATGTATCAAATACCATATATAGATATATCAACTAAGATATGTCTATATATATAAAATTCAGCCAAATGTCTGACCTATATGATTTTGGGAACCTTCTCACTTAAAAATGTCTGCATCCTAAAACCACAGCAATAAACATACAATGTGTGTGTGTACGTGTGTGTATGTGTACATATGTCCATATGTATAAGTATACATATGATTACTACATATATTATATATGAATATATATGATATATATTTATTCTATCAGTTATGTTGTAGAAAACACAGACATTCTTTTTTAGTAGAGATTAGTAATTATCTTTGGGAATCAATATACTAAGGTGATGAGATTCCTAGGAACTTGATCTGTGATTCAGCCAGTCTCACAGACAATGTATAAAAATACTTGTACACAGGGGAATGGTGAACAAGGATCTAGGGTCTTCTTAGGGCTTACAAAAGGCAGTAGGGAATTTCTTATGAAATAAAGTAAGTCTCCTGGACAGACATGAACTGCTTCCTCTTACATGCTGTCAGGGATCACCCTTACCCTTGGGGAGATTAAAGAGCAAGGAAATCATCTGTCAACCCTGAGGGTTGCTGGGTTCCCACAAGTGGAGGCCATTTATGTACAGTGAAATTGTATTATTTCCTACACCGAAAGAACTTGTGTCCTTCCTTGTCCCAGTAAGTATTGCCACTGGCTAAATATATATATCCCGTTTTTGACAGCCACAATTAGTCATTAGATAAATTTCCCCCAATGAACTTCCTTTCAATTGCTTATTAAATAAGTTAGTACTTTCCAATAAATGATTGCCATCTATAGCCACACAACTAGTCTTTTCTGAAGTGCCTGGTTCATTTGTCTTGAAGGAAAATCATCTGTACCTAATTTATAAAATTTGAAGAGATGCGTCATACTACTTTAGTGGGACCCTAAATGTCCAATTAAGTAAAGAGAAAATTCAGCCAAATGTCTGAACTTTGGGTCTATATGATTGTTGGGCACTGTCTATCACACAAGCACACGCACACGCACACACATACACACACACACACACACACACACACACACACACACACACACACACACAAATCTGTGTCCTAAAACCACAACACTAATCAGTACAGCAAGATATCTCTAATGGTATAATAGTGCCATTTATATACTAAGGATAGCCTAATAACAGCTGCCTAATTGGGCTTAATGCACACTCAATAGGAGGAAGTTATAAGTGATACTGTAATCCTACCCAGGCCATGGTTGGTGATGGGATGGTCCATACAGGAGAACCTATTATTTCCTAAACCAGTTTAAGTTCTAATTAGAGTCAAATATTCATCTTTATTCCCACAGGTATAGCTCTCACATCTCATCATATCTTGCTGCAAATGGAGGGAGATCATTACAGAATGCCACTACTGGTAAAATGCAATCTGTAGGGTGTGCAAACCCAATTGATACATCTATATAACAAAACCATGCAACCAAGGCTCAGGAATACTGTAAAAAGTGGGGAGTACACATTGTAAGACCTGAAAGACCAGGGTGTCTGCTATGAGACTATAACTAGGAATCTGTATCAGTAAAAATCTCAACAATATGATTATCTAAACATGACCACCATAATGACCATACCAGTTTATATGCCAATATGGATAGGGTAATTTTCACAAGGCCACACCCTTATATAAAGAACCGTAGAAAGTTAATGTCTGCTAAGACATGGAGACTAAGTCTTCTCCAGGGACAAAGTCCTTGATTGGTTTTCCAATTCCCACTGGTTATATATATACACATAAAGCTGTGAGCAATATTAAATGGACTCCACAGGTTTTATGGGGGAGGGCATAAAATCTGAAGAAGAAAAGATCAACCATTTGACAGGGAGTGGGGGCAGGGCACAAAAGGAATTGGAGGTATGAGAGGTATAGGTGGAGATAATGGAAGTCAGTACTCATGTATGAAATTCTCAAAATGTTTAAAAGTTTAATTGAAAAAAATAACTAGGTCAATAGTGTACCTTTAGCAAGTAGGCAAAAAATAAAGCAAACATATGCATAGCATATGTTTATATGCTTATACTACTGAAATTTTACTTACCTAATTATAATTTTGCTTTAATTTTAAATATTATGTTTGGAGGTTTTTCTTCAAGATGATTTAAGACCAAATTATCCTTATTTTTTGATGTGTCTATCATGACTTTTTAAATATATTTACTGTCACTCACTTCATTGCAATATTTCTTCCAAGGAATATTCTTGCCATTTACTCTATTTTAGCTCTTTCGTGATTATAATATGACATGTTGCAATTTTTTTCACTTTCCTTCCTCCTTAAAGAGTTATGTCCTTAAAAGCGTGATTTCTTACTTAATGTTAAACTTCTCTGATTTTACAATCTTTTTTTTAAAAAGTGTAACATGAGAGGTGTAATCAAAAGAAAGTTTGTTGCCAGGTTTTATAGAAAGGAGATAGAGAGGAAGAGAGAAAGTAATGAACAGACTAAGGAGTGCTTCTGATTATTTAAATGCATCAACAATTGGGACTGTGGAGATGCTCAGTAGTTGAAAGTACTTGTTGCTTCTCTGAAGCCCTCTAACACTCATATCTGATAGCTTCCCACTTCCTATAACTCCAGATTCAGGGAAGTCAACCCTTCCACTAGCCTACAGGTAAGCACACACAGCACATGTAGGGGCAAATATATACAGACACATACATGCACGTGCACACACACACACACACATACACACAAACAAATAAATAAAACCAATAAGATGAATGTCTCTCATTGGTATATATTCTGACCTTTACATGGCATATTACATTGTATTTTTAAGTGCTCAGTTGTTGGGAAGGTTCAGATCCAGGTGCCAATGACAGAGCCAGAATCTAGTAGGGATCCATTCCTGGTTTGGGGGCTACCATCTTCTTTCTGTATATTCACATAGTAGGAAAGAAAGAGAAGTAAGATCTTCTGATCACTTACTTCTCACAAGTCCACAGTCTTTGGGGGCCTCTAGTGTCATGACCAATTTCTTACCACAAGCCCTTTCCCCAAACATTCCACCATACAAGATTTGAAGAAGTAGAATACACACACACACACACACAAAAACTATCAGTCTGTAAAATAATTATTGCTTCAAATACATTTTAAAATGAGCGTTTCCATTTATATCTCCTTGGAAGTAATCATACTTCATAAAACAGAATTTAAATATATTTCCTGGTGAAGAAATATTTATTGCAAGTATCTATGAGAACCCATATCACCTAATATACTCAGATGCTCAGAACATATATTCCTAACTCTTTTATCCTACTGATCAAGTCCCTCTTGTTCTGACTTAGCCTCGTTTGATCTCATTTCTTATTACTTCCTTACTTAATATACTTAGTTATCTAGTCTGAGGGTTACTTATTTTTACCAGCTCAATGTTCCCCCAAGAGTTGAGATTTTATGTCCCCTCCATCTGAAACACATTTTTCCCTCAAGTCTTTGAATGGTACCTACTTCTCATTATTCATACCTTACCTCAAATCTCACCTGTTTCCCCTCCTTATATGAGTTCACTCTAAACATCCCCACTCTCTGCTACTTTATCGTCCTGAATCATGCCACTTATTGTATCATAAATGCTTCATTGGTTGGTGTCAGCTTTTCAGTATGACTCCCTAGATAACCATTTCTTCCTGAGTCTCCTTCTCAACTCTTGACCCCTAATGACCTTCGGAGCTTTGTCCCCAGTTCTCCTGGGGGCTGACATTACCACAGTTCTTGAACAACTGTTCAGCTTGGCTGATCTCCTCTTTCAACTCTCCTACTACTTCTTTGCTGCAAAACTAGACTCATCTCTCTGTGTCTTATGTACTCTGTTCCTATGTAGGGAGTTCCCTAAAACTTCTCACCTTTTAAAACATTTTGACCACTATAGATACAAAATACTCTATTAAATATTGACTTCTTTAAAAATGGGTATCAAGGTCACTGTTTTCTACTTATTTTATTTTTATTGGCTAGTGAGTAGATGAATAAAATATATTTAGCACTAAAAGTTTAAAATTTCTCATGAAGTTTTACAGCTTCCACATTGAATATCAATTTTTAATTGTATAGAAGTTGAGTTGTATAGACTTGAGTCTGGTTAATTTTTGGTGTGTTATGTTTTTACTTATTTTAAAGCTTTTTTTATAATACATTTTATAAAATCAAATGAACATAGTTTTTTTTTCCAAAGAAATGATATGAATACAAGAACTTTCATTCTTTGGATAGTCTTAGAGCTACCAAATTCTTTGAACACTGCTATGATCACTCGTCTACTCCAGTTAAATCCTAATTATTGGGGGTAAAAGCCTGATTAAGGATGAGAGGCGTTATGGCTCCAAAGGGGAGCTTGTACCTCCTGGGTATTCAGTCGCTGGCATCTCCTAACTCAGTCGTGTTCTAGATTAGTCTTTCCAATCCTCAACATGCCCTCTTATTTAGGCATAAAGGTACCCCAAGAAATGATTCGTAAATGACTAAGATTGGGCATCGTTTCCTGGCCAGCACAACATTTCCAAATTATCCTAATTCAATTCCAAGCTGTCCTTAGCTTGGAATTTCTCTCAAGGAATCTGCCTTATCAGACAGATTTTCCTCAGAGTTAGCACATTTCTTAGGGCAGTCCCACAATAGTCAGAACTGTTTTACATACTATAGAGTAATCAAAGGGCTTCCCTCACTCGAGGACATTGGCTAGAATTGTTAGATCGGAACTTCCTGGTGCTTGCCTCCAGCAAGACCCAGAGAATTAGCATAGAAATACCAAATTAGCCCCAACAGGGAGGGCTCCACTGCTCTTCTGCCTGCTTCACACCTGGCTACCTGATCCTACCGACCTTGATGTGGTGGTCACTTGCCTAGTGACCTCAGTCTTGCTCTCTGATCCTATCGACCGACCTTCGCCCACCTACATGACTCTTGTCATTCGCCCTGTTTTCTGTACACCATATAAACCTGGTTTTCACTTTGTGCGTTGGACTCGGACTCGCAATTGAACTCTCGCTGGCACTCGCACACAGACCAGAACTGAAACTTAGATGAACTAGAACTTAGATTCATGCAGTCCGAAGTCTCCCAGGCCCAGAGTGCTTGGGTCTGGGGGATGCAGCACCTATCCTGAAGAGGTGACTGCTTTAGACCCAGTGTGTTTCAGGTAGCTTCAGATGTACCTCAACTGTTGAGCTGCCAGATTTATCATTTCTCTTTTGCAATGACTGTAAAAGTCTGATGCCATTTTGAAGAAATACATTCAGATTCAGCACACCCTTGTGTCAGCTATGTTTGTCATTCTTCGCCTATGCCTCATCAACCTAGCTAGGACCCCGTTTCTCCCGCTGGTTGAGGGAGGCCCAGATCAGCTGCCTTGAGGCAGAATACCACATCACTCCTTGATGATTTTATGAATATCATCCAGAAATAATTTAATTCCTGTCAATCCTGAAACAATACTAAATTGATTCAGGTAGATTACTGGAAGCAGCATACAGTTCCCAAAGCAGCATACTTAATTTCACGAGTCTAAGATTAGTCCTAGCTATCCCATTAGTAACAATAGGATGCGGGAGACCTTCTTAAGGAGCTTTAGCATCCTTCCATATACAGCAACTGTTATAAAGGCTTTCATGGTAATTCAGTGAACTATTTTAAAGGGCTCAGATCCATGCTTGACACACCCACACTCTACAGATGGAAGTACAGAATGAGACAACCCTATAAATGAGAATTTTAAATGTGTGCAGCCAATGACACATACACTTCCCTTTTGACCCACCATGTTTCTTAGTGATTCTTTGGTTTATATGCCAGAGGTGTGAGTATCAAAGCTTTGTTTGCAATCTAAAAATATTGAGAAAAGGCTAAATGCCCAATGCAAGAGTGTTGGGTTACACAAAATATCTATGTAGCTGGAAAAGAATGAGTTCTCTATGACCTGGCATAGAGATGCATTAAGTTAAAAAGAAAATGAGATTTACACACATGCACACATCTATATTTGTTGCTATTGTGATTGTTGTGAGAATATAACAAACAAAAGCTACTTATGAGGCTGGAGAGATGGCTCAGCATTTAAGAGTACTTCCTGTTCTTCCACAGGACCTGAGTTCAGTTTCCAGCATCTACATCAGCCATCTCAAAATGGTCTGTTAACTCTGTGTAGATACATGAACACACATGACTTTATGGTTTATTTTAGCTCACAGTATGAGATTGTAATCATCATGGCCAGGATGCCTTGATATTAAGCTTTAGTTATAGCAGCAAGAACATGAAGCAACTAATCACATTCCTATAGTCAAAAAGTAGAGAGAGAGAAATGATGATTCTTTACCTGCTTTCTTAATTTTTATTTAATTTTTATGTGTGTGTGTGTGAGTGCATGAGTGCAAGAACTCCTAGAGACCAAAAAAGGGCACCAGATCTACTGAAGATGGATACAAAAAGACATGAGGTACCTAATGTGGGTTCTAAAGTGAACTTGGCTCCTCTCCAAGAAGAGTATATGGTCTTAAGCACTAAGTGATTTGTTCAGTCCCATACTTTTTAAAAAATATAATCTAGGACCATAGCACAGAAATTGTGGCAGCTACCTTCATGGTGGGTCTTCCTTAATTAGTTAGCCTCTCTGAAAATATCCTTGTTGATATACTGAATGGTACATCTCTTTGTTTATTTTTGAAATCACATCAAGTTAACAATCAAAGCTAACTATCACATGTATAGTTCTTGACAAGTTGATAACCAAACATATCAGTTTTTGAAAAGGCAAAAGATTTATATTATACAAAGAAAAGCAAGAGTATCTTCACTTAGAAGCCCACCAACAATCGCCAAAGTTTCATGCTCATCTCATAATACAAAATGGTTTTACTGTCTCTAAAAGTATCTATGAAAGTCTTAACGTTTCCAACATTATACAAGAACATAAGTTCAGAGCCTCTTCTAAGACTCAAACTCTACTTTAGCCCCTATAAAGCCTAAAATAAGTTACATACAATTTGCTTAAACAAACAATAAATATCTCATTCCAAAAGAAAGAACGGGGACATAGCAAAAAAACAAACAAACAAACAAAAATGTACCACCACCATCACCAACAAGAAGACAAATCAAAGCTGCAAGTTCCTGGGCTTGTGGTGGCATCATCTTTGTTTCAAAGGACTTAGCCAGTCCTGTCTCTCCAATTATGCTGCTTATATCACACAAAGCCATTTTCTTGGATGAAATTTACTCTGTGGCTGTAGTTTTTCTCAGCTGATAACCCATAGTCTTGGCATCTCCAATGTCCTGGGATTTGCATTGCAACCTACATATCACCTTCACAGATTTATGCAAAGGTCTCAGTATCTCCTTGTATGGAATCTATATATACATACATACAAATTGTCATGTCTCAGATGCTTTCTGGAAACTTATTATAAGCCTCCGTGACCATAGTCCATTGTCTACAGTCAGAAAGCAGAGAGAGATGAGTGCTGGGGCTCATTTCCTTACTTCAGTCTCAGACACCAGCCCATAAAACAATGCACTCACATTTAGGGTGGCTCATCCCCCTTCAATTAATCTCTTGGAATGATGCCCTCACAAGCACCAAGAAGCACGTCTGTTAGTGTTGCCACCATTAGACTGACAACCAAGGGGAGACAAACACAACTTCCTTCTCATGGGCCAGAAAATATGTATGTATGTAACATCTATACACATATAGAAACCTATATACATATATTACTATGTATTATGTAAATTATTAAGAACTATGCTTGTTTATTTTTGACAAATGAAGTAAAGAGAAACTATATTTTCTACTTATTGCATATTATGTTTATTTTTTAAATGAAAATGTTATATATAAGGGACAAATGGAAACTGAAACAAATATAACAATACGAGTAAATACCTTTTTATTCTGGTGTAAGAGGTTTATTGGGGAATGAGAAAGTGAAAGATATCATGAAGGAAAGACAGAAGCAGACAGACAGACAAACAGACAGACAGACAGAGGGGGCAAAGAGAGACAAGGGCAGAGAGCAAGAACAAAGAAAGCAAGAGTAAAACTTTTAAGTTAGCCACTTGTAGCTTGGCCTTCTGAACCATAATGTTTTACATATTTAAATTTATTTCTAAAAAGATTTATCTGAAGCATAGAGTGAAAGTTGAAACAAACAGAAACAAATGAATCTACGAAGCACCAGAAAAGAGAACACACACAAACACTGACCACCCAGGCTTGGAACCCTTTCTGCCTGAACATTCTCCAAAACTCATCTCAGATAAATTCATATTGTGGGACTTTCTTTAGGACTCACACCTAGAATTTCTTTAGTTAATTAACATAACAACAAAATTCACTGAGCTTGTCCTAGCTGAATGGAGACTAAAGAAACAAAGTGATTGAGTGCTATGTGTGCTCTCACTTGGATTTTGAATTTAGCAGAAGAATAACAACAGAAAACCTTTGTGGCCAATTGGGGGGAATGTTGAAAATAGACCATATGTTCCTCTATGCTGCATAACAATCTTAAGATGCTTGGATAGCATCACAGGAAGGTCTTGTATGTGCATAGGAGAACTATGGTAAAGCATTCTGGAAGCAGTTATCAATGACTGTGTTTGAACTTACCCGCAGAGCTACAATAGAAAGAGAAAAGATCCAGGCACAAATGTCCATCATGTTGCTTTCTGAACTGTTCTGCACATTTGGAGTCTTCTGAAATAAAAAGTTGAGGAAACTCCTTGAAACAAACCCACAGGGGAGTGGGAGATCAAAGGCTGATCGCCATTACTATCTCCGACTCCTCCAATTTAGAAGCCCAGAAAAAGGAAACGTAAAATACACATATATGATTGGTAAATAAAGAATAAAGTGTGCCCTGCGATCTATTTCCAGCCTCCAGAAGCATGTTGGTGGATGCTTTACTTATTCATTCCCCATTGGGTTTTCTCAAACAAGTAAACTGCCTACAACTTTAAAATAGGAAGCAAGCAAGCTTCCCCAGACAGAGAGGCTAAATCCCAGCCTTATAGCAGTGCCTTCTTATTTAGCAATGTGCCTTGGCACAAAGTCAAAGGAAATATGAATTTCTCCAGCCTCTGGAAAGCAGGCAGACAGCACAGCCTGCCATGAATCATGCCAAGGAAAGTCCGATATGTCCAATCCACCCTTCTCAATTGAGCTAATAAAACATCAGACCAAGGGGCAGATACCTGGGTGGTCAGTTCTATATGAGTTCAGTCTTTAAGTGGACTTCCCAAACTCTGGTAGTGGGAAGTATAATTTACAATAGATTAGTCACACCTTATGGGGACAGGCACTTAAAAATCTATAGGCTCTTCTTTTAAAATCCTGATACACAATCAACCTAACAAAACACCTTTAGACACTCCTAAATTACAGCCTCTTTTAAAAACGGCTTTTTCCCTGATATATAATATTTGCCTCACAAAATGATGAAATAGCAATTGGCCCCCAATCTTCTATTTTCCTTTCTTTCAAGCCTTAAAAGCCTGTTTCATTTCTATGGCAAGATTGTGCGCAGGTAGAGGCAGAGGCCCTTTGTAACTGGTTAAAAGCTATAGGGGAAAAAAAATCTATTGAAACACAGTGCTGCTCATATCCCGATCCATGCTAGGAGGAATAAATTGCACAAAAGCAACTAAAGAAAACTGCTTTAAAGATACCACTGTGTTACATTAGCTGACAAGGGAGAGGTGATTACATTTATAGATTTTTTTTTCCTTTTATAGAGGCAGAATCTATGTGTGGTTGAAAATGTGTGTATTATCACCACTGGAATTTGAATTCAGCTAATGAGAACTAACAGCACAAGGGGAAATGTCTTGCCAGGCTGCTTGTCTTGGCCTTACATGGGTCATATACTAGGCTCCTCTGGTTCCTGTGTCATCACAGCACTGATCTGCAAATGTATTTCAAGGGTCCATTTTACTTTGCAGAAACAGAAGTTTAAAATGTACATCTCTTAAAAGCATGCATCCCAGGCTAATTATACAATTGAAAGCTATTAATACCAAGCTATGGTTAGAAAATAATACTTCACATTTGTGTAGTATATAAGTCTCTGCTCTACAGTACAATCACATGTGTAATCTCACTTCAGCAGCAGCAGTAAAGTGAGTGGCTAACCTTTCTCAGGTAAAGTAAATGAGCAAGGCATGAGTACTCTCATTGTCGATGCATAAACTCAATGCCTATCATTTATCAGAGCCCAGACCACTGCAGAAAGGAAGGCAGGGGAATCTCTTCAGTGTTCTTACTTCTCTGATTTGCTGTGTGCCCCTTCACAAATGATAAAACTTTTCTGAGTCTCCGTTTCCTTGGCTACAAAAAGAATGACATTTTAAAAAAGTCATTCATTTAACATATACATTAGTGTGCTGAGTGGTCAGCATAGGGAGAAATGTACATCTAAAGGCAAAAGTGGTGTATGGACTATTATAGTATAGTGATGACCTCCAGCAACTCCACAGACTGGAAGAATGGCAGCCTTTTAAGTAAGTCATTTAAATGGAACACAGTATTGGGCAAAGCAGGCCAGGGCCACCATGCACAGTAGTGAAATGCCACACAATCCATAGGGCAAGACTCATGTCAGTGTGTGTAAGTAGTAATGACCTGAAGTTATGTAATGTACAACTTTAAATATCAGACAGGACATCAGTGCTGGTGATAAAGGCCTCACAGAGGTGCTCTCTGAGTTAGGTCATTGCAAAAGAGAGAAAGGGGACATGAGAGGCCACAGAGTGAGTTTGGAATTACCAGATCACCACCACTGTGGAAATTCAGTAGGGTACATGACAGGGAAATGGAATTGAGAAGATTAAGTGAGATCACGTAGAAAACAGCCCTGTAACTCATACATAATAAATTGCACGTTTATTCGCAAAACACTAGAATTCTTCAGTGGAAAGTCACCTCTCTGCCGTAGCCCATCTTCACCATCCCATCAGCCTCCAGATCCTGAGTGGAGATGTGGGTGTGTCTAGGCATTCACAGTGAATGAAACCCAGAAATGTTATGAAGAATGATGGTATATCTATACAGGAAGCAAAGTGACTGACAGAAAAGATGGAATTTTTTGCATAAATACTTTATTTCTGAATTTCAGGAATCATAAACTTAAATACAAAAAAAAGTAGTGATTTTTTTCCTTACCCTTAAATAAAATTCATGTCTCTAGAGTACTCCTTTTCATCAAACAGCCTAACCTAGGCAGACTCTCACTCTCTCATTCCACCCCCCTCATTTAATTTTTTCCATTAATTTATTTATTATTTCACTTTACCTCCTGGCTGCAGGCCCTCTCCCTCTTCTCCTCCTAGTTCCACTCTCACAAATGCTTCCCCTTAATTCTCCTTAGAGCAGGAGTAGCCTCATTGGGCATCACCCTGCCCTGGGACATCAGGGTGCAACAGGACTAAGCACATCCTGCCCATAGCTGCAGAAGACATGGAGACTAAAGTGACCACTTTAACCAGGCAGAACTTCCAGTGGAGGGAGGTGGACATCAACCCATCCACAAAACCTTCCCCCCAAATTTTTGTCCTGCCTACAAGACATACAGGGATAAGGGTGGATTAGAGATTGAGAGAATGTACAAGTTGACTGCCCCAATGTAAGAGCCATCCCATGTGAGAAATCCAACCCCTGACACTATTAATGATTCTCTGTTATGCTTACAGACAGGAGCCTAGCATAACTGCCTCCTGAGAGGCTTCATCCATCAGCTGATGTAAACAGATATAAAGACCCAAAGCCAAACATTAGGTGGAGCTCAGGGAATCTTGTAGAAGATCTCAGGATAGAAAAGAACAAGCCAGAAGGGTTAAGGACACCACAAGACCTACAGAGTCAATTAACCTGGGCCTGTAGGGGCCAACAGAGACTGAACCTTCAACCAAAGAGCACTACAGGGACTGAACTCCCTACACATTTGTAACAGATGTGCATCATGGTATTCATGTGGTTTCCTTAAAAATTGGAGTGGAGGCTGTCTGATTCTTTTGCCAGCTGTTAGATCTCTTTCCCCTAGTTGAACTACCTGGTTGGGCCTCAGTCGGAGAAGAAAGATGGAATATAAGTAAATCTGATGCTTAGCTTGCAAGCCTGGGGACAGAAGAGATCAGTCTCCTGATGACTGTATTGGAGACATGGGTCATGCTTTGCCTGATGTCTACCTACTCTGGGATCTCAATATGAAAAAATTATGAGGTAATTCCTTCTACAAGTTCACTGTTGAAACTTTAAGACCCAGAACTTCAGAAAATGTTTATATTTGAAGTTAGAATCTTAAACAATATGATGGAGTTAAAAATGTGTCCTTTAGTGCAGATCCCATTCCCAATAAACCAGTGACCATGAGGTGATAGTAGGAAAGTAGCAAATGTCAACCAGGGAGAGAGATTGCAGAAGAAACCAGGATCATTGACATCTACACCTGAAGGCAGTGG
>JADRCD010210838.1:0-29799 GCA_019843815.1 Montemys delectorum
GGCCTCTTCATCCAAGCTGCAAACTCTGTGGGGTTCTGCGTCATGTGTAGTCTAACAAACACAATCAGGGTTTGAGTTTGGATGGCTTTCTGTTGAGCCTCCTATCCCCAGGGTCAGCAGGGACAGCTCTGGGCAGTGACTGATGACTCTTTACATGGGCTCTTCCCTGAAAACACATTACTCATGCCCATCATTTTGCATAGGCACATGTAGAGAGTTGTTCTGGATAGGTTTTCATGTCCGGTTAATCATGGGCAGCAGCATGCATGAACACATTTGTGTGGTATGGAAATTAGCATCCATAACCAACACCTCTCTCCCTTGAGCTGCAGCCATTTGATCAACATTTTCTCCCTTAAGTTTCCATTGTCCCTGTTGAAATTCTCATGTTCCTTCCTTCCGCTCTAGTCCCAGCACAATGGTTATTCCCTCTGCCTCTTTCATTAGGCTTTGAGCCTCAAAGGGACAGAGACTGCGTTTTCCATGAACATTTGTTTGTTGATGATTACACCTCTTGTCTAAGGGTAAGAATGGATCCTTAGATGAGTCCCATTTCCTCCTCTCACAGACTGAGTCCAAGCCTCACATGTCTAAGGGTTGGGATTAGAGTTGCCTTTCTTCATGTCTCCTCTTTTTATGTCCTTCTGCCTAGTGCTGCGTGCAGATGGAACTTCTCATCTTATGCTTTCCCACCTCGGGCATACCAGGTCATTGGCTTCCAACACTCGTCTTTAAAAGTCTGTTTCTTTCAGTACATGGCAGAGGCTCCCTCTTATCCAGAAGCTGTCAGAGAGGTGTCCTTCCCTTGCATCTATTTATGAAGATCTTGTTGCTAGCTACTACTAGGGTCAGGACACAATCTTGCCTGTTTGACTACTCTGATTGCTCCTGAGACTCGGAATAGCTAGTGATGAGACCAGAAGTCATTCTTAAGACATAAAACTTTATTTCTAAGTTCTCTTTAAAGAATAAATACAAGTTTCAGAAGTTTTACTCATCTTTTGTACATAACCTTATGTACATATATTTGGTTCCATTTCTAAATTTCTGCATACAAAAGTGAAGAAATTATATCCTTTCCTCCAGACACTTAGCACAGAAGTGTGGCTTTGTCTCGGCATGCTGGCTGCTCTGCCTCCAAGTCTTAACTCTCTTCATGTGAATGACCTGAAGGGGAGAACCCTCCTCCATTTGGATGAGTCCCCTCATCTCTTCCAACTAGGATTTAGAGTAAACTTACTTTTAATTCTAGAGAGTTCAAAGTTGCCATATGAACGTTTCCCTCCTATGAAGAAAGCTAAGATTTTAAAAACTTAGCTTTTGCCTTTTTTATTAGACCCAGGGTATATTGAGATCTACGTACATTGATATTCTTTTAAACATTTTATTTATTTATCTATTTATTTTTATATGTATGGGTGTTTTACACACACACACACACATATGCATATATATATATATATATATATATATATATATATATATATATATATGCACTATGCACTATGCATGTGCCTGGTGCTAATGGAGGCCAGAATATGGCATCATATTTCATGAACTTGGAGCTGCAGATGATTGTGAGTTACCATGTAGGTGCTGAGAATTGAAGCTGATTGCTTAGAAGAGCAATCAGTGCTCTTAACCATCTCTCTAGCCTTGACATTTGTGTGTTGAATGGAGCTATGCTGCTTTAAGGGGTGTATAAAGTGAAACTGTGCTGTATTCGGGAACTAAGTTCTAAACACACTCCTCAGGAAAGCTCAGAATATAATTAGCCGAGCGAGACCTTTTGTGCTTGAGGTCTGTTTTCTAGCACAGGAAGTTTGAGGACCAGTCATCCTCCCCATCAGTGCCTCAGTAGGTATTGATAGGATCTTTGTAGGAAGGTAGGTATTGGCCTGGATGTGGGCTACAATGGTGTAGCTTACCTCAACACCCATTCTTGCAGCTAGAGAAGAGAAGGCCTTTGCTTAGTTAGGACTAAGATCAGGCAATCTATACATGTGTGAGAAATGTATAGAATGGTGTCTGTGGATGCTAATTACAGTGTCCTCTTTTAAATGACCTTCTGTGTTTTCTTCAGCTGTGCATACAATAAAGTTATTGTTATAAGCAGATACTAGAATGGCCTGCGCATGAGGGTGGCATGCAGTATGGAGATAATGGAACCCCACAGGAAAGGCTGGCTGTAGAGGGAGGCACGGAAGCCGGCAGTAGAAATGGGCTTTTTGTTCTGTGTCCACCTGTACACCTGTCTTGTACATTCGATTTTGGGGTTGTGCAGACTGTTTACATAATTGTACAACAAGATTAGGTTTGAAAATCAAAGCTAAAAGAACAGAAATGAGAGGCCCATTTGTGTTCTAGTCTGGCAGCGTTAACCATGCATAGAGAAGAATCAGCCCAGCTGGCTTTAACGCAGCCATTCAACTGGAGATGGTCGTAGTGAAGGAAAGGTGTCAAATAAAAGACTAGACTTCTACAGGGATCTTGTCAGTGGTGATGCACTGTCAGGTTGCTCTGAGACTGCTGTGTGCATAACGTCTGATAAATAAACAGCACAGAGAAGACGAGCTGCTTCTTCGGATTCCTGATATGTCTGAGGGTTCACATTCTTAGTGTAGGAGGAAGGCAATGCCGATATAAGACAGGAAATTAAGTAACATTCTGTGGTGCTCAAATCGAATAGTACATACCTGTCTGTCAATGTCTGTCTCACCTCAACAACAAGGTGCTCTTCCCAAAGAAGACCTTGAACTGTGAGTAAACAGGCATCTAAAACCTGGCAGCAACCCCTATACCTGGATCCTGATCTCTCACTACCATTTCTATGGAGTGATTTGGAAGAACCAGGATTCTGCAGAATAGCGTAGTTTAGGTTTGAGGTGGAAACATGTGAGCCTAACCTGCACCATCACGTAATTACCAAGTAACAAAGGAACTATTGCAACTCCTAGAATCTCATCAGTAAGATTCAGGAGCCAAATTGTAAGAAGTTAGAAGCACACTTTAGACAATTTGAACATCAATACAGTAAACAGCCTGTCTAGGGTTGAAGCATGTGTAGTGTGTTAAAAGCACCACATTAATAATGACACTAAAGTGATTTAGTCGATGTTGGTGGGTGCTTGAGAGTCAACTCATTATCTTGAAACCCAAAAGAAAACTCACAGATATTTATACATAGTGGTGGTTAATCTTGCTTGTCAATCTGACATGCCTGGGAAGAGGGAACATCAATTAATGAGTTGCATTCATCAGATTAGCCCGTCAGCATGTCTGCGGGTACATTTTCTTGATTGCTAATTGGAGTCAGGTGGAGGGGCTGGATAAGAAAGGTAGCTGACAGTGAGCCAGGGAGCAAGCCAGTGAGCAAGCCAGTGAGCAAGCCAGTGAGCAAGCGCCACTTCCCCCAGGTTGTGTGCATGTGTGCGCTTGCAGATGGACGGACAGACAGACAGACAGACAGACAGACAGACACACACACACACACACACACACACACACACACACACACACACACACCACTCACTTCTCACTTCTATCCATGGTCTTGTTAACAAGGAATGATATCACAGTGTCTTCAAGTTGCAGCTCTTATGCACTGATGGACTGGGTCATTGACACTCAGCACCTGCTCATGCCACAAATTCTGGGTCTCATGATAGGAGAGAACAATGGTCCTTTGTAGTATCTTGTTCTTTATGCTGGTGATCCCTCCAAAAATTGACACACTAGATGACATTCTCATTTACAAGAAAAAAAAAGGTTAGACTAAGATACATGTTGACTATCAACACCACTCACGCAGGGTGGAACTGTACAAACAGGCTGAATCACAGCTTATTAAACTGAAGGTTGCAACTCCATAAGGGATTGTGTCACTGAACATGATAGTTGTATAAAAAAAATTGGCAGTGGGTTTCTGAACTCATAGTGACCAAAAAATAATTCAGAAACAATCCCCTAATGAATCTGAAGAGTCTGAAGTGTTTCTGGGGGGAGGGGGGAGGGGGGCTCACCATGTCGCATCACGTGACCTTGCCTTGGGTCTGGACACATAGCATGCACACTTGGCACTGCATATGCTATCACTCCATTCAGCACCAACCATCTCTGCCTCAAATGCCTCAGCTCAGATGTGAGACTGTTGTGTAATGAACTGCAATGCTTACACACAAACTTGTCTGCTCTGATAGAAACATTCTGGTTTAGTTATGGAAAACAAAATGAGTGTTTTCTAACCATTTCTCAGCATGTATCAAATCCAAACTAGTATATCTTCGGATCCTATTGTGTCATAACTCTTGATTTTAGAAACACATATTGGAGTTGCTGACCTGTGTCTCATTTAAAAAAAAATATTAAGTGAATTTTGGCTTGGGGTTAGGACAATTTCAAACAATAGCTAAAAAAGCTTTAACCTGTTTTTCGTCCTATGGTCTGTGTGAAGCAGAATTCTGAGCATTCATCATTGTAGAATGAAAATATTAATCAGCTCTGAAAAATGGTGAAGATGATCCATGTCTGGGAGTATCAAGCGTTAGGCCAAGACTTAATTTTTTATGATGAATGAGTAAACAAACTCATTAGCATGCATCTCATTAGCATACATTCATTAGCATGCAAATCTGCTCTGATCTGTAGTAAATGGAAATTTTTTGTGTATACTAAGCAATTTTTTTGGGGGGGGTGGGGCAGGGTTTCTCTGTGTATCCCTGGCTGTCCTGGAACTTACTCTGTAGACCAGGCTGGCCTCGAACTCAGAAATCTGCCTGCCTTTGCCTCTCAAGTGCTGGGATTAAAGGCATGCGACACCACTGCCCCACTAAACAATTATTTTAAAATAAATTTTCTCATGCTAAATAATCAATACATGTTTGATTTATGTAGCTATTTTGTATGCCCGCACTCCCAGGCTGTATAAAATTTCGAGTGAGGATTCATGAGTGAAGCAAAGCCTGAGGAGCTCAGGGCTAAAGAACATAGTTTCTTTTTATTGTTTCATTAATTATTTTATTTTATTTATTTATTCACTTTGCATTCTGATTGCAACTCTGCTCCCTCCTCTCCCCCAAGTCCCATCCATACAAATCCCTCCCCTTTTTGGGTACCACTTAGCCCTGGGACCTCCACTAAGTACATCCTCTCCCACTGAGGGCCAATCATGCAGTCCAGTTAGGGGAAGGAGAGCCAATGGCGGGAAACAGAGTCAGAGACAGCGTCCTCAAATTGTTAGGGGATCCACATGAAAACCAAGCTGCACATTTGCTCCAAGTGTAACACAATTTCTTCATCACATACGTTGAAAAGGAAAAAGTACAGATGAAGAGTTAAAACTGCCAAACAAATAAAACGAGATTTGAAGATGTGCTAGTCAATTGCTGTGTCGATGTCTTGATTAAATATTGGTTTAAATAAGCAGAGAGAAAAAAAATCAACTGCCATGCTGTTACATAAAGAAAGCTGAAGAAGTGTTCTGTAAGTTGCCTTTAAGCACTGTGAAGGTGTTCAGAAAGTATCTCCTTACAGGCAAATATTTATGGGTGGAACTGTACCCCCACACACACCCCGTTTGCCTCAAAAGAGCGTGGGAAGGCAGGCAACAGACAATACAAGATGGCTCTTGATGACTGATGGTGGGACTCAGTCCTGGACACTTGAGATTCATCTTACTATTCTGTGTACTTTCGTGTTATATTAGAAAACCTCATATGATCAGAAGTAATAACTATGAAACAGCAGTACAGTGGGAACAGAACAGAAAGCAATGCCAGTGTTCCTGTGCGAGGACTGGGTTCTTCTCGGGGGATTAGTAAGGAAGCGGCTCTTGGGGGAGCGTCTCTTGGGAGTCACAAGCAGCCAGCGATTAGTGTTCTGCTAGGCTCCGAAGAGCATGGGGGACATATCCTACGATCTGATAGTAGAACCGCTTGAGGAGCATTGGTTCAGAGGCTGGTGACAAAGGGTCCTTGCACTTTCAGCGCATACAAAGTTAGAACTTGTCCGTGGCCATTGCAATCTGAAGAGCCATGCCAAAAATATTTTTATGACAGAAATATGCCCTAGTTTTGGCAGCAGGAATGTTACCACTAGCTTATTTTGTTCTCTAGCATGAAGCAATTTCATTTCCTGCCCTATTATAGGGCACTGGCTCCTAGAATATAACACGTGTGTCCCTGGTTCAACTCACTTTAACACAGAGGTTTATAATGTCATGAGTTTGGTCCAGACCTTTAACAGAAATACTTTAAACCAGCATTTTAAAACTTTTAACACAGAAACTCTTCCACTGATAGTTTTTGAGGTGAAAATAGCACACACACCAGATTCACTGTAAAATATTATAACAAGAAATCGCAAACAACACTCCTGGGTTCAGGTGATGGTGTTGGAGATCTCTTTTGGTTCCTGTGCAGGTCTAATTAACCATTTTTATGTTTTTCTTTGCCTTGTTGTATTTTGTTTAGACTCAGCAGCTATGCTTTCTAAGGGAGCGGGGCTGCCCTTACCTGGGATCAGGACAACTTGGCAGAGCTGTAGGAAGTGCCCTGAGTTTCCGTGTAGTCTGCCAGGTGTGAGCCTGTCATGGCCGTGTTCCACAGCTCTCCATTAGCTCCAGCTCTTACCACACAGCACAGCACCGGAAACCTTACTGAGAACAAGCGCATTCATCAGCAGTATTGTTCAACACCTGGACTGAGCAGTCGATGTTGCTGGGGTGTGCAGTCCTGTGGTTCTATCTCCACCTGGAAAGAATTCTGACACTTTTTAGACTTAGGGGCCCTCAGTGAAGGGTTTGGGTGCATGGGGTATTTTTCCCAAGACCCTTCCATGTTCAGCCCCTACTCAATTATAATTCTACCTAGGCATTTTAACTTTATGGAAGTTTATATAATGGGATATCATGGAACCTATAAAATATTCTCTAGTTTGAAAACTGCCTAAACACTCTTAGATGTTGTCTCTTTCCAACATCAATTTACATCCAGTGACATAAGAAACAAGGAGCACCATCCAATTTCAATTTAAGAGGACACTGGTTTAGCCTCAGGGGAAAGCTCAGGGCAGGTGACCAGAGGCTAAAAGACACAAAGCTGTAGATTTCAAAGTAAATCAAGACTCAGAAGGTGCTGGAGCATAATAGATTCTCCAGGAGCTGAATTAGGCAGATCGTACCCCAAATGGTTTAGGTATAGAGATACATGCAGGAAAAATAAAAATGATGAGGAGATAAGTGAGGCTGACTGTGCTACGTAGATCTCGCAGATATGGCCTGTGCATGCACAAAAGAGAGGTGAGAGCAGGTGGGAGAGAAGAAGTTAAATAAACCCCGAAAGATGGCTTCACCTTGCTAAAGGCTTCTATGAAAGAGAGCTTATCACTAAGCATCCATGTTGATTACAGATTTGTTTTCTCTCCTGATTTCAAAATAACTAGAAAGTAGAAGTAGAAACAAGTACAATGTATATAGATTTCTATATTCTGCATCTGAGCAACCCAAAGAGACATTAAGATATTTTAAGCAAAATCTTATAAGCCCTTGGAAAATATAGGACATTCTGCAGAGGCATTTTCTGACAGAAGAGGAAGCAAAGGTGCAATTACATCTATGGAGGAAAAAGAAAGATGCAAATACTTATTTAAAGTTATGTAGCTAAAAAAAAAAAGTCATACTGAGACATGAAACTGTATTGATGGTCCTGGAGTGATGGTGCAACTGTTGAGAGCACGGGTTGTTCTTGCTGAGGACATGAGCTGGGTTTCCAGCACCTACAGGGTAGCTACGGTCCTGGTGCCTCTCCTGGCCTATGGGGCAACTCACGTTTGTCTGTGGCTTCAGCTGCCCTGGTCCTGATGCCTCTTCTGGCCTCCTCAAGTACATTGTACACATGGTGCACACATGTAGGCACAACACTCATACACATTAAAAACCAACCCTCCAGCCTCAAATACTTTCAAGAAGTATTTAATAAGCACAATAAGTTTTCACTTGCTATTATTGTAACAAGTCATTGACTGGTTAGAGAAAGTAAATTTAAAACTTTACCAGGTTCCAGAATAAATCCCAGATGAACCGATGAGTTAAACAAAAATTAAACTGTTCTTTTAAAAGGTCGTAAAAGTGTCTCAAATTTCTAGTGAAGAAGTTTAGAATATGTAGAAAGCTTTGATGGCTGTTTCTTCTTATGATGCTTACAATGAGAATTTGTCAAAAGGACATTTAAATTAGTGGTTCTCAACCATCCTAATGCTGCTACCCTTTCATACACTTCCTCATGTTGTGGTGACTCCCCCACCCCCACCGCAAAATTATTTTTGTTGCTGCTTTGTAACTGTAATTTTGCTACTGTTATGAATCGTAATGTAAATATTATTGGAGCTTGAGGTTTGCCAAATTGCCATGACCCACACGTTGAGAGCCACTGATTTAAATAAAAGACTGAAGCCATATAGCATACAACCCAAAACGTAGGTTTAGAACTTCAAATTTGCAAACAGATGGGAAATACAGAAATACCTAATGAGTAGGTAAAGGGATGCAATTTAAATTTCCAGGAGGAATTCAAGTGCTTGGTGATCAATCATAGGGGGCACGCAGCTTCCTTTATAATCAATGAAGCCTAAGTCCAAGCAATGGCCCAAAGCATTCTCCATTATGGTATTACTCCACAGGAATGAAAGGAACTGCTAATTTACTGCTAGTGCTTGTGGTGTGAAAGACCAGGCTTATAAGGTGCTGTGGGTGCTGGGTCTCATTTGGTAGCTTTGGCCACCTTGGAGTTGGCTCTAAAGATTAGATTGGTTTTGAACTTGCAGACACCTACCTGCCTCCTTCTCTGTGCTGGGGTTAAAGGCATGTGCCACCATGCCACTGACTAGCACCATACTTTTTGATCAAATATCTTTACTTTTTTTGCCTAGAAAGTATCTTTTCTGAGAATTCATAAAAGCAGTAGTTTTAAGCAAAAGATGCTTATAATTATTAATACAATTATTTATGTTATCACTCAGGGACAGTATAAATATTAAAACATGAGAAATAGCTAATTATGAGATTTCTGCCATGGGCTATTACAAATTTTTATGATGCTTATATATTTAAAATAATAGGAGGTGCTAATGTGAAGTCTTTCAAGTTAAGGATCCAGTCACAAAATAATATAGCATATCTCAGTTTCATTCATATGAGGCTAGAAACAAAGGCCATGGTGCTAACAATAGGTGACTTCAATTTATGGCAATGTTGGTGTTTAGAGATTTCTAAGGTGTTTTCCATGTATGGCTTGAATTTTCTTTTATTAATTATAAGTGAGATAGACTCTTTCCATGTAATTATTAAACAAGAACTTAGTTTTCATTTTAGAGCAAGCATATACCACAATACCATAATAAATAAAGCTTGATTAATAGTACTTTTAAACTGTGTTGAAGAGCATTCAGGGAGGTGATTAATGATATTGGGATACTTTGAAAGTTAGAGGTGACTTTAGCAAACAGAAAGAATTGGGGTATAAATATCAAGGTTCACGTTTTACTTAATGTGACTCCACTTATATTTACTTTTATTTTAATTTTTCTTAATTATTTTTATGAAATAATTTCACTGAGAGATGGAAGAGCTTGTGTTTTCATTTTTAGTCATTAGAGACACTGCATTGCTGTGGTAGTTCTCCCTGCCTGCCTTGAACCACTCTAAGCTTCTCTTCAGAGCACAGAAATTCACAGGGTTCACCCTTGGGAGAAGTCTGTGGTTTCTCCTACAGAGACCCATGCATACCTATTCTTCAACTATATTTGGTTGAAACTGTATTGTAAGTTGAACATGAATGTCCATCTATTAATAAAATCCAGGAAGGTGTAATAATTAGTTTGAGATGACTATCAAACTTTCCTACTTAAAATTGCTAATATCAAATAATTTAATAGAACACGTTCACGATTAAAGTTTGTGTAATGTTTTTAAGTTGGATACAGTTGTCCTGGACAACCTAGAAATCTTCCTTTGCCATGCTGCCCAAACATGTTAACTTGCACCACAGCTCCACAATGATGGCATTAAAAACAAAATGCGGTCATGTGCTGAGCCCTCAACACAAATTCAAAGAGAACAAGGGACGTCGTGGTCTATAAGGGGCTAGTGATGTTTGATTGTGATTGCCAACTCAGCTGGCCTGGAAGACACTCAGGAGATGAGTAACACATCACGCATGTGTGCTGTGCAGGCGTTGCCAGAGAGCATTAGGTCATGAGGGCTCATACCTAATGGATGGATTAAACATTTGGACAGACTATAGGCAAGTGCTGGGACTTTGGAAGATGGGTCCTGGTTGGAGGAAGTGTGTTACAGGGGACGTTCCTGGGAAGGATTTATTTGGCCTTGGCTGCTTTCTGTTGTTCCTTTTTGCTTCCTGGTCACCCTGAGGTGAGCAGCTTTCTTCTGCCATACCCTACTTCCATGATGGTCCTGCCTACTATGTGTCTAAAAGCAGTGGAGCCAGCAGGGCCCTCTTAAATAATGAGAAAAAAATATTTCTCCCTTTCAATTGTTTCTTTCAGGTGTTTGTCATAGAAATTTTATCAATATAGTTCATAGAAGTTTTATCAATATAATGTCACCACTGAGAGAAATCACAGAATACTTATAGTAAAAACTCAGCACTGAAAGTTCCACTTGGAAGCTAGACCTAGTGGTATCTTTAGTCCCAGCACCTGTGGTGTTGAGGCAAACAGATCTCTGTGAGTTTAAGGCCATCCTGGTCTATGTGGTGAGTTTCAGGATAGCCAGGGCTGTCCTGTAGAGAGACCCTGTCTCAAACAAACAAATAAACGAACAAACAAACAAACAAGCACACAAACTACACTAGTGAATAAATTCAGTATCTTTTTAGACTCCAACCTAAAAAAATTACCAGGAACTGCATCTTTCTGCTTTAACATCTGAGAGACAGAATAGTCCCTAAATAGATTGTTAGGTGAAACAGCATCTGGCACACAGGCCCTGAGATTTTCTTTCAGAGATGAGTAATGTCTAAATATGATTTAGTAAGTCAGATGCTTTTGAAAACATAGAATATAATGAATGATCAGCCCCCAGTACTGATTGCCCAGGGACAGTGGAGACTTGTACACTAGTGGACAAGAACTTTTAGTTCAACTATTTTTCTTTTTGTTTATGTTTTTACCTGTGTGAGTGTCTGTCGTGTATGTGCCAGTGGCCAGGGAAGACAGAGAGAGCATCAGACCTCCTGGAGCTAGAGTTAAGAGGTGCTTGTGAGCTGCACAGCATGGGTGGTGGGAACTGAACTTGGGTTCCCTGGAAGAGCAGTAAGAGTATTAGCTGTTGACCTATCTCCAGCTTTGCCAGTGAACAAGATTGGGGGCACTGGCCATGAGGGTGGACTGAGCCAGTGGGTTTTGCAAGCTGGGGCTAATAGAATAAAGCGAGGGAATGAATCTGAAACCAAGTCCAAGGCCTGTGATGCTGAACCAAGGAAGGGTGAGTTTGGAGGCTCTTCAGAGTGTGTCCAGTCCCCTCTGTGTGCAAAGGGGCAGAGAACAGGGACAAGGGAAGGAGACAGTGGGATGGAGACCTGGGTCAAAGCAGCCACATCATATCTTACAGCAAAGGAAACCTATACCTAAAGGACCCAAAAGCTTAGCAGTTTGAGAACATTTAGAATCACAAGAGACAGGCTTTCTGCTAGTGAGCCATGTCCGCTCCTTATACATTTTGGCTGTCTGCTCCTTACCACGTGTGCAGTGTACAGATGTTCTCTTCCATGTGAGCTTCATTTTCAGCTCCCTGACTATTTCCTTTGCTGAGAAGTGATTTTTGAGGTTGATGTGACCCACTCGTTTTGCATGCCCGAGACCTTCGTACCGTATTTGAAAAATCTCCATCTATGAGTTCTTCCTCCCATTTTCTTCTAAGCATCTTTGGTGGTTTATGTCTTACAATTACGTCTTTATAGATTTTGGGTTGACCTTGGTGACTAGCCTAATATTTCAGTTTCGCCCCCTTGTGTCTGGTACCCAGTTTCTCTAGCTTACCCTTTTGTTATTGGTATGTATTAGTGGTGCTCTTGTCAGGAATTAATTGACTATATATTTGGATTTATTTCTGGGCTGTCTGTTCTGTTCCATGGCTTTACAGATCTCTTTTCATGCCAGTATCATCATGCTTTGATTAATGTAGGTTTGCCAAGATAATAGGAAACCAGGATGTGTGATGTTTCCAAGTGATATGATTTTAAAAACTGGGGGAAGGACATTTCTCAGAAGAAGACATATAAATGGTCAAGAGGTATATAAAAGTAAAAATCACCAGCCAACTGGAAAATAATAATAAATCCATGGTGAGCCATGCCTTACCTGTTATGGTATCTACCACACAGATGTCATGAGTTAATAAGGACAAAGAGAAAAGAAAACCTTAGCACAATATTGAAGGGAGTGCAAACGTGTCTAGCCACCATGGAAATGGTATTGAGTCTCTTGAAAATACTATAATCAAGCCGGGCGGTGGTGGTGTACGCCTTTAATCCCAGCACTTGGGAGGGATTGAATCTGAAACCAGATTTCTGAGTTCGAGGCCAGCCTAGTCTACAGAGTGTGTTCCAGGATAGCCAGGACTACTCAGAGAAACCCTCCCTCGAAAAACCAAAAAAAAAAAAAAAAAAAAATACTATAATCAGAACTACCATACAATCCAGCAATTCTTCTCTGTCCCTTGTTTATTGAAGCACTGCTTGTAATAGTTAGGATATAAAATAAAGATAATCTGTGTCTGCTGATGGAGACAATCCAACATACATAGTGACAATACAAGAAAACAATACAATCACATAGTAAAATTCTATTTTAGCCTTGAAAAAGGGAAGTTTTGACATGTGCAAAAATACGGGTATAACTTGAGGGCACTGTCCCAACTGAAGTAAGCTAGACACAAACCAAGAAAAAATAAGCGAATTCATAGCACAAATTCACTTACATGTGGAACCTAAAGAGTGGACAGTGATATAGGATTAGGTGAGGGGCTGGGGGAGGGGCAGATGTCTGTCAAAGCATACACAGTCATAGCAGCACAGGACTAAAGGGCCAGAGGTCCAATGCTCAGCACACCAGGTTGGTTTGTAATACTGTGGGGATATGTTGCAGATTTCCTGTAAGAATGGCTTTCAGCTGCTGTCACTGCCTTCCGGCCAGCCAGTGGCTGCGTGTGCCAGATGGGCATTTCACTAGCATGATTGCAGTCATCATTTCATGATGAACAGGCATGTCAAAGCCTTATGTTCTGCATCTTAAATATATTCAACTTTTGTGTAAAACACAAAAAACAAGACCCACAGCAAACTGGTGTTCAGAGTACTAAATGCCTGTGAATCGTTGTTAGGCTTTCTTCTCTAAAGGCTGATATATGGGATTCCTATTTTAAAGGAGTTAAACTAAAAATGGTGTTCTGAGTGGCAGCCTTCATCACCTGAAAAATATGAATTTCCATAATTATGTCAGATGGGTGAGTCATCTCTGTTTTCTCGTTAACAGAGGTTTCCTTTGTCAGATCAACAGGCAGTTGTAGAGCTGACAGTTGAAAGCAACAAGTTGGGGTGGCTATTTATGACTTTCTAGAGTTTTAATTTTCCTAGAAAAATTATGTTCTGTTTGAATACTGAAGGGTCATAATTTATGCCAGGATTTTGCTGCCACATTTACTAATGAATTAGGATTATAAGAAGTCTCTACAGCTGTGCTGGGAGCCACAAGACCATGTTTGCCTTCATTAACCAGGTCACTCTCTCCCTTAAAACCATTATTTGTGCTCCCTAAACATTACATAGAAATATAATTTATTGAATTTTTCTTTGTTTTTGCCAGAGTAGCTCTCTCCTTAGATAGTATTGAATTACTATCAAAATATCTACGTGCATGCTCCTGTTTCTCTGCCATAGAGGAAAAGTTTGTTCAAACTGTCCACTTAGGACAGAGCGTCACTTTAATGTCTTTCATGTGTAATGGATATTGTCCTAAATAGCATTCAGTTCAAAGACTCTGTCAAAATGTGGTGAATTGTGGCCCCTGGAAAGAGCACAGTGCTGCATCGTATTGGAGGGACTGACTTTTAAGGAATTCCTCCGATGCATTTATTATGACCCACCACCTCATTTCCACTTCCTGTGTTTTATTAAATTTACTGTCTGGGTGTAATCACAAGAATGAGATGGGAAGTGTAATGTAAAACATCATCTCTAGCCTCAAAGCAAAAAGTGAACAGAATCATTCATTCAGTTAAGACAAGTCTAGAGCAACCCTCGAGGACAAAGTGAGTAACCAGACAGTTACAAACTATTCCCAGCTCAGCCAGGGAGACAATGGACACAGGGAACCTCACCACGATGCCATCTGATGCCGACATGGAGGCACTGATGGAGTCAACAGACATAGAGAGGAGGGCTCTCTCCGTGGGGTGAGACTTAGTCATGGGTGTCTACAATTGAGGTACTGAGCCTGCTGAGGGGAGACGGTGACTCATAGTCTTCAAGAGGGACTGGAATTCTGGGGCTAATTGTTCTTGGGCATTTTTGTGGCTGTGCACATTACATGGATGGAACTTAACATCATTTAAATTCACCAGAGAAAGTTTGCGGGTCTAGAGGTTTGGGAAACAGCTCGCTCTGTAATGTGCTCACTACACGGGAGGGCAGCGTTTTCAAGTGATTGCGCCATGCTAGCTAAGCCTTGTCTGATGGAAGAGATTTTGCTGTCTGCAGGAACTAGTGTTGATTAAATTTACAGGGGAAATGACTTTATATTAGAACCTTCTCTAGTTTGTTGACAGCACTCGTACTTCATAAAACAAGGCACACGACCCTGAATTTCATATGAATAAAAATTATTAATTTTGATGTCTATTTTGAATGCTTTAGTTCATTTTCTTGGCTTAGTTCCCAGTAAAGCACAAAGTGACTTGGATATCAACCACAAAGAGGGCCTGGGACCCCTTCCCATTGGGTAGACATCTGGAATGGTACGTGAGAAGTAGACATCGCCGGCAGACATTTAATTAAAGGTTGGTCCTTTCACTAGAGGCAAGTGTGGCGAGCCTCTGAGCACAAGGGGAAGAGAGAGGCCCTGCATCAAAGCTGTTACTGGTGTGTGCATGTTTTATGCTGAAGCTTGACAGCTTCAAATATATTAACTGTAAAATATAGACTATGAACTCATAACATCCCTAAATCCAGATAGTAATTTTTATGACAATAGTTTAAGATGCATCTGTGTGGGTTCTTTAAAAGGGAAAAGTGATCATCACTATTTTTTTTTCAAATTGAAAAAAACATCCTGAGTCTTTGGCATCTGAATGAATGTAGCAATTGTAAGAATTTTACTGATTCACCTGTTATGCTCATTGGGATTTGTAGACACTATTCCATAGTTAATGATGGTGGGAAGAATTTGTGACCTAAAATATTGGTTTAATTAGAAAACAAGCATCCTATTTCTGTCTCCAAACTGGTGTTGGCCGAACCAGGGAAAGTCAGGCCCCCAGCCAGGGCCACATGTCTCAGTTCCTGGTGCCTGGCACTATTCATGCAGGAGTTCCTTCATCAGCAAGTGGCCACCATTCTATACCACAATAGCCCTTCTGCTCACTTACTCCTGCCAGCTCAGGAGGGTGAAGCCACTTCTGAGAGGGGGCGATCCTCTGGCCTGGTAGACGTGGGGATGGATAATGCAGGCTTTTGAAGAATCTCAGGTATCCAAGAAGGAGTCATTGCCGGAGCTGAAGAAATGTGTCACCTTTTCAGATCCCAGAGGTCCTAGTGTCCAGACTCAGAGGTCGCTCTTGGCTTGGGAATGGTGACTGCTAATGGTGGAAGCATCTTCACCGTTTCCTCTTCTGCCAGACGGAAGTGCGAGAACACTGGTGTCTGACATGACAGCTGGGTCTCTCTTCTTTTTGATCACCACCACAAGGAACTTTAGAATATGAAATCTGGGTCTCTTTCAGAAGATGACAGTGCCAGATTCAGCTTCCTAACTCTTGTTTGGTT
Source organism: Montemys delectorum (assembly GCA_019843815.1). Classification (NCBI taxonomy): domain Eukaryota; kingdom Metazoa; phylum Chordata; class Mammalia; order Rodentia; family Muridae; genus Montemys; species Montemys delectorum. The sequence continues at coordinate 16,056 of JADRCD010210838.1, forward strand.
CTGCTTCCCAGAACTAACCAATGTCAAGAGTTTCTGTAATCAAAGACAAAGACTACAAGTCTCATGGATTTGGAGCAACACTGCTCTGTAGATTGAAGTAAAGAAGTGGAACCATATCTCAGGCATTTCCAGGAGTGTTGCTGTCTTCCCAAAAAGGTTCTCATTCCTTCAAGAGAGGCCCTGGTGCCCTGGAAAAATTACCCAGCTTCTTGATAGAGCTGGAGACATACAAGTAAATTAAGATATTTTCAGAATCCACCATGATCCTCTCTCTGGGATATACTGATAGTCCTAAGCCTGATACCAGCCTGTGCAAGAAGGTATCTTGAGAGATGCACTACTTTCCTGACATTAAAGACCAAGACCCCCTGGTCTTGGTCTGGGGAGATCCTCAAGGCAGGCAGTAATTGTACTGGTGAACCATAGAACCTCTTCTGGAAGAGGCTCAACGTGCTTTTCTAATGAGAGTAGTTGTGAGCAAATCCATTATTTCACAGTGCAATTTGAGCCTAGTAGTGTGTAAAACTCTTATTTCAGAGTCCTGTCTGAGTCAGAGTCCGACCCTTCAGTGTTGTGGCAATTATTTTCATGAGAAATTTGACAACTCACTTATAGCCTTTTGAGGATAGCTCAAGTACGGCAAAATTAAGGCTGAATGGATTTTGACCTTCCTTAGACTTCAAGACACTGACTCTGAAGAGTGCGGAGCTGAGCTGTGAAAGCCAAGAGTCATTGAGTTTAGTGCTGGTGTTAAACAGAAGCCAGGCTCCCATTCCTCTGTTCCTAGTGGCTTCACAAGCACTTCAAACACTTACTTCCCTTGACTCCCAGAAAACAAGCAGCGCTATTTTGTTTTAAAGATGATGAACTGTATTTTATCACTTATCATGCTGTTGGATATATTTAGGCACAAAAGGCCTATGAACTATTTCTGTTGTCCACATATACAATTGCACCTCTCAAAAATATAACAACAATCCACAACATACTCAGGAAAATTCTGTGGTAGGAGTCATGATGAGAAGATGGAGGTGTGTATTCATCAGGTTCTTTGGCAGAACAGAATCAAGAGAAAGAACATATATAATAAAGGAGGATTCACTAAACTGACTTACAAGATACAGTCTGGGAGGATCAATAATGGCTGTCTTCATGCTGGTGAGCCTAAGGACTCAGTAGCAGGTTAGCTTACGAGACTGGATGCTTCAGTAAGTGCTTCTACCCTGGTTCCAAAAGCCTGTAGGATTCCTGGAGGGTCGCTGCTCTCCAGGCCATGGTGGAAGCCTAAAGAGGCTGTGTTCTGGTATGAGCCAAGCAACAACGGCAGTGGCCAGCGGTAGGGGCAGCAACAACAAAATGGGTGAGTTTTCCAGTGAAATGAAAAGAATTGAGGCAAAGATCTCCCCTGCACCTCCTCTGATTTCGTGACACCCACATTGAGTTTGGTCTTCCCACTTCAAACAGCGTGATCAAGAAAAGCCCTTCTGTTGTGCTCAGAAACTTGTCTTTCAGTTGGTTCCAGATTCAGCAAAGTTGACAACCAAGATTAAGCATCACAGATAGGATATGGGCCAGGATGAGCTCAGCAGGATGTGGCAGGGAACTTTCTCCCACATAGCAACAGCAAGTAGTGATGTGACACTGGGACCAAGGAGCTCCAGACACCTAGCCACCTTAAGGAAAGACAGGCAAGCTTCAATCTAGGAGGTAAACGACTCACAGCTTCCATTTAACTACATATCGGCTCTCCCTTCCAGACAGCCAGCAGAGGCAGGCTATGAGGTGTAAATGCTTCTTCTGTACATTAACCTTTTTCAAAAGTTAATCTTAATCGACAGATATTGTGAATATTTATCAGTTAAAATGTTTTAAATATGTGTGGCCTTGTTGGAGTAGATATGGCTTTGTTGGAGGAAGTGTGTCACTGTGGGAGTAGGCTTTGAGATCCTCCTCCTAGCCAGGTGGGAGACAATCTTCTCCTGTTTGCCTTCAGAACAAGATGTAGAGCTGTCAGCAACTCCAGCGCCATGCCTGCATGGACACTCCCATGCTTCCTGCCTTGATGATAATGGACAGATCTCAGAACCTGTAAGCGAGCCCCAATTAAATGTTGTCCTTTATAAGAGTTGCCTTGGGAGTTAGAGAAAGGATTTATGGAGCTGAAGGGTTTGGAGCCCCTTAGGATGAACAGCAATATGAACTAACTAGTACCCTCAGAGCTCCCAGGGACCCAACTACCAACCAAGGGCTATACATGGTGGGACTGATTATTCAGGCAGCATGTGTATAGTAGAGGATTGCAAAATTCGATCATCAATAGGAGGAATGGACCTCGGCCTTGTGAAGGTTCTGTGCCCCAGAGTAGGGGAATGACAGGGCCAATAAGTGGAAGAGGATGGGGTGGCAGACATGGGGAGGGGGGAGACAACAGGGGTTTGTTCTTGTTTTTGTTTGTTTGTTTGTTTTTTGGAGGGGAAACTGGGAAAGGAGAAATTTACATGTAAATAAAGAAAATATCTAAAAAAAAAAAAAAAAAAGAAAGAAACATCACAATGACTGTGAGGTGTGGGAGGGGTTGGAATCTTCCTGATCATAGTTGCTCCTTTAAAAAGCCAGATCAGTAGAATTCTGACAAGACATCTGATTTTGGAATGGATAGACTCTCATAAAGACCCTATGATTTATAACAAAAGAAAAAAAAAAGAGTTGCCTTGGTCATGGTGTCTCTTCAAGCAATGGAAACCTTAAGCCTAAGACAATGGTTTACCTTGACCATAGCTTTAACATTCAATCACTGGTTTGTTAGCAAGACTCTGGCATTGGAAATTCCCTCTTCCCTACTATAGTGCCAAAGCAACATGTTTATGGTATCTGCATTAACAAAATGAAGCAAACTGTGCACAAAGCATTTCTTGGATTAACTAGTGTCACTGGGAAAATAATCTCATTAATAAATACAATTGTGTATGTCACTTATTGTCAAGTCAGGAGGGACAGACTCAAGAGACAGACAAAGCTAAGCTGCATGAGCCACGAGTGACTTGAGGTCTAAGGAAGGAGAAAAGGGGTCTGTGATTATACACATTCTATTAATCAAGAACTTGATACTCAGGCCTGGGGACGTAGTTCTGTAGGTAAAGTACTTACCATGTGAGCATGAGGACCTGAGTTCAGCCCTAGAACCATGTAAAATGATGGGCAATGTGGTTCATGTTTGCTCCTTCAGCACTGCAGGCAGGTAGGAAGAATCCTGGGACTTGGTGGGCAGCCAATCTAGCTACCTTGGTGAACTCTAGGCTGGTGAGAGATCCTGCCTCAAAAAGAAAGGTGGATGATTCCCAAGGAGCAGCATCCAAGGTTGATCTTACACACGTATACTTGCACATACCTGTGTGCACAAACAGGCACAAATGGGTATGGATGTGTGGAGGGGCTGTCCTGTTTGCCCAGAAGCAGCTATTGTAGCTGCTCCCTTCTGTATCACCGAGTACTCTTAAATCATAGGCCACTCAGATTGCAAGAAAGGCTCAGGAAGCAGGAACCCTATTGCCTGTTGAATTTCAATTTACTTTCTCAGGGATTCTCTTATTAAAACAAGGAGGGAGTCAGTCATTGGTGTCTACCACAAACTCAGTGCTAAGTCTGCCTTGCCCACAAAAAAATTTCAGATGGAGATGGGCCACCTAAAAGGCCCAAGTCACCAGCTCTTTTGGAGTTGGTAGAGGAGCCAAGACCCATTGCTCATGCTCCTGACTTGTAAAGCAGCAAAACCGGGTCATTTTATAAGGACATTTGGGCAATGCGGATGATATTTATGACAGTGCCACGCTGAAGCTACTGTCATATAAAAACAGTGTATTTTAGGTTTGAAGGAAGGTCTGTATTTTTTTTTAAATACTGCAGAATGTGAGTTTTCTGTCCTTGTGGAATTAGCTTCCATCATCCATAATGTAAGGCAAAAGCTTGTTATGGATTGTTATGGGAGGCTAAGCAGTCTTCCAGCTTCCTTTATGTGGAAACCAATAAAATAGTGATGCTATCCGAAACTAGAGTAGGTGGGGTGGAAGAGGAGGCTACCCAGAAGATGTGGTGTAGGTGCTTTAGAAAGGAAGCTGTCAGGGAGGCATCTGGCTGCCCTCTGGCTGCAAGTCCCTGAACATCCCTCAGCTGACAGCCAGTTTGGGTTCACTCCTGACATTTCCTGTTTCCTGGGTCCTCTGAGCCCTCTCCTTTCTAATTTGCCTCCCTCTGCTGCTCATCTTGTGATTCTTCCTTCCTTGCTCCAAAGAGTGCTGAGAAAACTTCTTGTTATTTGGCATCACAAGGCAGCCATGATGTCCCTGCTTCTGACTGTTTGCTCCCTGGTGGAGAGATGGCTTCCGTAAGTTTTTCCATTTCCCATTCATTAGATTTCCTGTCAGGTACCTGGCTGGGTCCCTGAGTGCAGGAGGGGGAAGGATGCTATGCCTTTTGCCTTTTCAGAAATGACCCCGGCTGAGGGTTGTCCTTCAAGGCTAACTTTAAAGTTCTTTTCCTGGTGCCTGGGGAGACTTCCATTCCTGTTCACAGCATGTTCACATGTCACGAAATTTAAACTTGGCTCTCACAGCTCATGGTGTATTTTTGTTTACCTTTTATTGTAAAAGCTAATGTGACTCACTTTTGTTTTAATTAAGGTAAACCTAGGTCACCCAAACATTTACTGCTCTCTGTGAGAACGAAACAAAAGCAGGCAGTTGTGTTCCTTGGCTGTATGAGGATGGTGAAGGGGCTCTGATTTCAGAACATGGGTCATCCTAGATGGAAGAAGGCAGCTTGGGTGGAGCCATCACCGGATCTGGCAGGTCCAGACTCCCTGGCACCAGTGTGGCTCTCAGCAAGTGTCTACTTGGCGCCTTCTCTAGTCTTTTTGGCATGAAAGAAAGACCTTGTGCAGCACTCCTCATATGTCATTCCCCTTAAACAAAACCTTTCTTCTGTTTTCCTTGCTCTCTTTGCTTCCTCTCCTATGTCTGAGCATACAAAAGCAAACATATTCTCCTTCCTTCTGAAGGCGATAGGACATCAAAGGTGTACCGGTCATTAATCTAATGTCTGCCATGTGGAACCCTTGAGAGTATCGTGCTCTGTGCTTAGGGAAAATCTGCTTAGCTAGTTGGAGAAAGAGAATGGAGTGTGAGATGACAGAGAATTGTCAGTATTAGCACAAGTGTGGACACAATGGGTGATGGTAATTTCACGTAACCGAATTACTGATACGACAAGGTCATTCATGCTAATAGAATGCAAAGGAATTGATCTATGTGTAATATAGACCTTCCAAACAGGAGTAGCCTGGAGTGAAGACTCTGAAAGATAGTGAGAAGAGTTCTCTCATGGGCAGGGAAGATTGTGTGTTGGAGTTCTCTGGAAGGATGCTCAGGAATTTAGATGCAAATGCTAGTGTTCCTTTGAAATTGATGTTAGTAGAGAGAGGGAAAGAAAGTAGGTTGGACAGAGGGAGATGTTGAGTCATTGTTCAGAGCCTATGAAAGGAGACTTGGCCTGTATACAAGGATCTTTAGGCCAGTGGCCAGTAGAATTGCCCTTACCTAGACGAACAAGGCCAAGTCCTTAGGGCTCCATGTTGACTAGCTTCAGTATAAGAGAAAGGTCAGTCAGTATGCATGTTGTTGTTTCTTGGCAGTAGCTGAAATGGCACTTCATGGAGGGGCATTGAATCTTAGGTTTTCTATTGGACAAGAATGTAATCCTAAGAGAAATATCTCTAGAAATAGACTTAATCCCAGAAGAGGGAAGACTTCTGAAGGCTGTTTGATAACACACTTTTGCAGCCAAGCCAATAAGAATGCTCTTCAAGGGGATTCTAGGCTATGTCAGTGCTGTACCTAAAGGTACAGCAAGGGTAATGTTAGTGTGGATATACATCAGAGGTAGAGGATCTTGACTGCCAAAGGACTTTGAACTTTCTTCTGTGGACATTAGAACATACTAAGTAGTTTGGGCATCTTGAAGGCGTGATGTATGTGAATTGTGTTCTATAGGTAAGCACCTGGCTTAGACGTGTAGAACAGGAAGTGCAAGAAGTTCAAGAGAAGGTAACTTCTAGATAGTAATAAAAGTGAGTATTGGAGCCAGGCCTGGTGATCAGGCCTGTTAACCCAGCTACTTAGGAGACTGAGACAGAAAGATCACAGGTTCAAGACCTGTTTTGGCTATAGGCGAATTCAAGGTCAGCCTGTGGTCAACTTGGCCTGAAAATGAAAGGTGTAAAATGGTCAGAGGTATAGCACAGTGAGAGAGGGAGGGAGGAGAGGAAGGGAGGGAGGGAGGGAGGGAGAGAGAGAGAGAGAGAGAGAGAGAGAGAGAGAGAGAGAGAGAGAGAGAGAGAGAGGGAGAGAGAGAGAGAGAGAGAGAGAGAGAGAGAGAGAGAGAGAGAGAGACTCTGGTTGTTTGATGGTAAGAGCACTGAACTGCAAGTTGAAATAACCAATGTCCATCCAAGCTCTTCTTCTTGGACCTGATTTACCATCTGTAAAAATGATTAACTAAAAGTCCCTATCCCGTTCTAACAATTTGTGATTTTATGTTAAAATTATCTGTTCATTTGCATTCCTTGACTTGTGTCCTCAGAAAAGATGTTGAAGGCTGTTTTAGTGTAAAACCAGACTTCTGGAAACTTTGGTTTGGATATTTGTACGTTAATTGATTCCTCCACTCTCATGGCCTTCCAAATCCCCATGTTTCCACATAAAGTTTGTAGCCAATGGATTATAGATTCAAGATGAACGAGAATCATGTATCAGCTATTACAAGCCTGAGGGTTTTGTTTCTTAATCAATTACAACATATCCGGTAACTCAACCCAGCTACAAGGAAGACAAAATTAGCTTTCCTTCTTGCTCAAAGATGGAATGTCTTCACCTAAGCTTCTGCTTACAAAGTAATGAAAAGAGGATTAACCCTGGCAATGAAGAAATGAGCCAGTGTGAGGCCAGACATGGTAAAGACTGAAGTAAGGTACACTTTTTCTCTTAAGTGAATTCTGTGCCATAGAGTGGTGTCAAGTCCATAACCAAAACCTGACATGGGACCAAAAACAAAAGAGGGACAAAAATAAGGGAGATAAACTTATTTCTCAGAACTCTGGTTATTTTTCTGTTTGAACAAGACTTGTTATAATTTCAGGGCTGATGGCTCTGCATTGGACAACCAATGAGGGGCTTACCCTGAGAGAGGCTAATTGCCCCCTCCCAGCAGTCATTAGTTGCCTGCAGTTTTTTGTCCAGGGTCGGGAGCTGGAGAAATTTTCCTTGCTCTGCATTGGCATGACTACTGACGTTGCTGTTGTCCATGTGCATCCATTTCTCGGGAAAGAGTCTCACAGTAGACTTCCTGCTGTTCTGATTCTTGTTTTACAATCTATCTCCTCTTCCTTGATATTCCCTGAATCTTAGATACAGGACTTCTGATGTAGATGCAGTTTTGGGGATGTATACAAAAGCCACAAAAGACTCAGCAAGGGGTATTTACATATTTGTGAATACACATACATAGGCATACATGTGTGTGTAAAATGATAAAGAAAAAGAGGCTATCAACTTGAGAAAAGGCACTTGGGAGGGGTTCAAAGTGGGTAGGTGGGAGAAGCTGGAGGAATGAAAGGGAGGAGAGAGAGTGATGTAATTTTATTTCAGTTAAAGACATACTAACAAAGTGAAATGATTCATAGAGAATTTTTTTAATATCAGAGAAGTTTTAAATCCTTGTCTCATTGACCCAAACATTATGTTCTCATTCTACTTATTTTCAAAAGAGTCTAGCTATTTTGTGCTCACCTATTCCATGATCACTTCATGCCTCCATTCATAAATCTTACCATCAGGTGCTTCTTATGGCAGCCACTGTGTTAACTTTTGGAAATGTCCTAGCAAGTAAAACCAGACAAAAGCCCAAACTTCATGAAGCTTCTGGGGAGTCAACAAGAAAGAGAGGACCCAGATGGTCACAGTTCTGTTGTTGTTTTGTTTTTCTCTAAATAAGATGTGGTTTCTTGGAGGAAATGAACACGGAGCTGAAACTTTCAGGGTGGGGCATAGTGGACTGTGGTATATGGGTGCCGTGGATTGTAGCTTCAAGGCATTGATGAATGGAATTTTAAAGCTCCTATAAATTTGATAATTATTTTTTATGATGGACAAAGAGAAGCCCAAACACATGGACTTATCCAAGTGTTGGAGTTATATACAGATTAGAAACAAGGCCAAACACACTGATCTCGAAATGGCGACTCAGTAACAGAGATGGACACAGTTCAATTTGGAGCATTGCTGGCCAGTGTGAGCTAGAATTAGAAGCCAGTGGTCTATGTAAATCAGGCATGGGGGACATGATCACACATACCCTGTGGACATTGTGCTTTCCTCTGCTGTAGATTGTAGATTTCTGCCAATGTGCTTGGGTTTTTTCCAAGAAGGTGGGTGGTTGCTGGGGAAAATGACCACACAGGTGTGGAGACTTCGGTCAACAGAAAGCTATATGTAGAAAATTTGTGTAGGGCAGCATCGCTGATAAACACAAAGGAGAATTTGCAGAGGTGATCCATCTCGACTTAACATGTATTCCTGATTAACCTCTCATCCTGGGTATAAAGAAATTGCTGAGGGTTCCCGGGCAAGGTCCAGCCTCTCAGTAAAAAATATCTGTAGGACAAATAAAATCCCAGAATAGATTTTTCTTTCTGGGGGGGTAATGAAATTCACTAATAATAATAATAGTAGTAGTAGAAATGTTAAGATATTCTGCATTGTATTAAAAAAACATAGCCAAGGAGATGAAGCTTAGAAGGGACTAGAAGCATGTACATTCTAATTAAGATTTGTTTTGGCTACTAATGAAATCAAAGAAAACACTGAGTGTCTTAAACAGCAAAGTGGGAGAATATATTTCAAAGTGACTAGAAGAGTGCAGAATTCATAACTCACAAAATGATTAATTATTAGAGGGATGCAGATGCTCGTAGGCTTGATTTGTTCAGTCCACATTGTATGTATATATTGGATTACCATAACATACCTCATAAAGACAAATAGTATGTCCCAAGAAGTAAAGGAGATAAAGTTAAGGGGAGGATGTAAACAAATGATGCAATAAAGGGCTTAGCCCTCATCAGAAGCAAGGCAGAGAGTTACACTGTAGAAAACTGAGCCAATCACATGGAGCACAAGGCTATAAAATTTCTGAAAAGAGCCTATAACCTTTTGTATTTATGTTTCTTTTAATTTCCTTAATTTTTAATCCTTGTTTATTGTGCTCATATTTTTTATCCAGCTATATTTGATACTCTATTGTATAGAACACATTGTGTTTGGGTTTATTCTCTGGTGTCTTTGAAACTTTTAATGTTCCGTTAAAAAATTCTGTACCAGGTATTTTCAAAGTTTACCAAATATATAAGTTGATTAATTTAATGTACAGTTATATTGTATGTCCATGTTTTGTTCTTATGTAAACATGCACATGTACATACGTGTAAACTCTCTTGTCTTGACTTTACTTTCAACTTTGTGACCATTTTTCCAACAGTGACTTATGCCATTGGTCCAATAGAACTTAATCATAGACACTTCTAGATTTTCATCACCTACTACAGTGGCCATTGGTACAGTGGCTTTTGGTATAATGGCCATTGATCACAAAGCTTAACAAGTGCTTCATACGTGGCTAGTGTAACTCAAAATTTGAAGATAGATAGAGTCAAGCTTACAGAGACCACTGTCCAGTCTATACATTTTCAATGACTATATCCAATTTGTGGATGTTTATACATTTTCTCTTTGCCTTACCACACTGTACACAGTTTGGTCATCTGCTCCCTGATTAGCTTTGCCAAAGTTTGACTCGTCTATCAAGACTCATGGATCTGCCTTCCGCTTCCCCAAGTGCCCAGGCTAAGGATGGTTGTCCTTCCCTTTTCTCTAACACTCAGTGAATGAATCCTGCCTTCCAATTACATAACTAGATATTTGAGGGCAATAACTAATGGGATCTGGAGAATGCCATTGGAGGGAAAAAGTGAACTTTAGCTTTGCTTCACTCAAAGACCCTGGCAGAAGCCTTGATGGTTCTGAATCTCTTCACCTGGCTGAATCTCTTCTGCACTAGCTGTTGCTATCTAACCTGGGACTTTCATGGAACATTGTTGGTTAAGGAACTGGGGTTTTGCTGTTGGACCTTGCTGTCTTTGCACTGTGATCTTGGGAATGCAGAATCCCCTGTACCAGCTTTCCCTCTTTACCTGGAGTAACACTCTGCCCAGCAGTGGCCCAGCATGTGCCGAAGGAGCGGCCAGGGATGGAAACAGCATGCTGGCTTCTTTCATGACTCACTTTACTAACTGTCAAATAGTATTTCTTGAGGGAATTTGTTTAAAGTCGATGCCCCTCGCATGTGGTCTGGGTAATATTCTTGATGAGTCGTTGGCACGAATCCTGTGTTTTTCTATGTGAAAATGGCTAACCATGAATGAAAATAAATCAAGAAGAAAAATCAAAAAAGGAATATTTTTCTAAAAAACTTGGTATCATGAAACTTGAAAGACCTATGCCTGTATTTCCCCCACTCCTTGGAAAGAAAAGCCCACTGTGGATTGTCAAATATGAGTCGTCTGAGTGTGGTTTGAGGTATGTTGGAATTAAGAGCTTCATAAGATGGTTTTGTGGTTGTTAATGGGCAAGAGTGCACAGAAAGAATTCTAAGGCGTCTGCTTGAGAAGCGGAGAAAGTGTCGGGTTTCTGCAGGAATCCTCTTTGCAGCCATGGTGATGAGCAGGGCAAAAGCAAAGCCACTTGCCCTGTCTTAACTCCATCTGAAGGCTGAAATTCTCATGATGTACAGCTGTTATATCGGGTTAGAAAGTAACTGTCTTCACATTAATTGTTATAAATCATTATGAGAGTGAAGTGTATTGGTCATATCTGTGCCAGCTTCCTTCTAGAATGAATGGCTTTCCTGACATGGGCACTCTTTAGATTAGATACTTCCTGGCTGTCCAGGCTACCCTGGGAGCTGGACCATGTTAACATTTTAGTAACAGTCTCCCTTGCTCCAGTTGCAAAGCTCCAAAATCTCTCCAGACATTCCCAACTATTCCATGAGGGCTGAAATGTCCAGCTGAGAAGCAATATTCTAGAACATTGTGGATGTGTATCGACCTGAAGTTAACAATCTGTAACATCTGGCTGAAGACCTTGTCCCAGCAGGGTTGAGATGTCCCTAAGGCAGTTCAGTTTCCATAAATGCTCTTGAGGCCACCAAACTACCAGGGCCAAATTCTTGACCAGTTTTTGCCAGAGAGACCCTGCATCTCCCAGGGTTTTGAAGGCATCATGGGATAATTTCTTGGCCACAAGCTAGACTGATTTATATATCAAAATAATTAAGTTTGAACGTGTCACACTTATTTAATAAATCCAGCAGTTCAGAAAGGGTAGAATGAAAACCACAAGCCCACCTATCATCCAGCTCCAGAAAAAAAAAAGAACCAACAGAATTTATACAGCAACATTATGAACATTTTCATGCATGTTTGTATGTAGGATTTTTGAACAAGATAAATAAACAGACCCAGTACCATAAAAATGCTGTCATATTATGTGTACCATCTTAATGTAAAAGTGTTTAATTTTGTGTGAATTATAAAAAAAAATGGTGTACGTGCATGTGTGTTTGTGTGTGGACATGTACTTAACTGCAGGCATCCTCAGAAGCTAGAAGAGGGCTTTGGATGAGCTAGAGTTATAAATGGTTAGGAGCTACCTAATATAGGTGCTAGGAATCAAACCTGGGTCCTCTGGAAGCCAGTGCTTTTAACCACCAAGCCATCTCTCCAGTCCTAGCTTATGTGAATTTAATAAGAAAATAAAGAGAAATTGAGTGCATGCAGGACTTGTAACCATAGCAGAGCATACCATTTCCTCAACGGCATCTCTACATATATAACTAAAGATCATACCACATTAGGAGTCTGGAGTTATTATGTTCTAAATTTTACATTTAAATCTTAGTTAATATAGCATGACTTCCTTACAAGTTTTTCATTCCCCCTCTCATATTTACCAGTCACATTGTCAGAGCTAATTTCACGTAGGGTATGTTCTCTTTTACCAACTTGCACAGCTTTGTGGTTTAGAGGGTTCCAGTACCAGAGTGGGTCAAATGCTAACCAACATTCTCCTTGACTTTTATAATCCTTTTTTTTTGTTTTTTTTGTTTTTTTTTGTTTTGCTCTTTTCACTCTTTGCTGTCTGGCCTTGCCCATTTCCTACCCACAATGTGCTGTTCTCCAGTAGTCATACTGCATAGGTGAAAGGTAGTAATTAATGGTTTTCACTGCACACTGCGTGGCTGGGGAGACCCTGCATTGTCCATTATAACTGAGTGGCTACACTTGAATTTCATTTTGTGTCATGTGATAATGTGAATACTGTTTAGATCTTTTTCTTTCATTTTCAACTAAGTGAGCAATTTATATTTATAGATGAAGTCTTTATATGTTTAAATCTTGGCCAAATAATTATTTTGTTAAAATTCTTCTGGGGCTGGGGAGATGGCTCAGTCCGTACAGTGCTTGCCTTGCAAGCGAATAACCTGTAGCTAAACAGAGAGGCATTTCTGTGCCCCATCTTCCTCTGGCTGTAGTTTCTTACCAAAAATTCTCAGGTCAGTGAGAGACCCTATCTAAAAAAAACAGGGTATGCTGTACCTTAAAGAATGATACCTGAGGTTGGCCTTTCACCTCCCCATACATTCACCCATACATGCACTGGCACACACATGAACTCCCCACCCCCAACACAAACATATGCACACAATCCTCTTTGGTGGAAATCACCATTATAACTAAGTAAAGGAGAGCTGTGGGACATTGGCCATTTGTGTTCCTTTTAGCCATTACTAACTTAGGCACTTTCACTTTGTACAGAAGAGCACTAGAATCCTGTCACAAGGGTGACCTTGAGAATGGTTCTAAAGCCTCAATGAGATTGGCATGTGCCACTTCACATGGGAATCTGAGAGTCAGTCGGATTGGCACTTCCTGTCCCTTGGGTATGAAAAGTTGTCAGATCCTGTTGATCCTAGTGCCTTCCATGTCACATCTGTGACCTCCTCTTTGGGATAAATGTTTTGATGCACATTGTGAACTCTGGACTCTGCATGCTGTATTTCAACAGAGGTTTTACTTCCTGGGGTCCTTCCTGGGCTCCTGCTTGCCAGAAGAACTTTTCCAAAACACAGAAATCATGCCTCTGCTTTCAGATTTTCCAGTGAGCTGATAAATGAGTATGCTAGAAGCTTCCCTAAGCCCTGTAGATCCACTTTGCACCCTTCCCCGCCTGAGATGTGATCGGTACAAGCTGCATCAGGTCTCCCCTTTACTCTCTGGCTTCTGGTTAGCTTTGCCCAGCGAGGAACTCGCAGGAATAGGAGTGAGAGAAAGAGGTATGTCTTGTCACCCCTTCTCCCTCACTCCTTCCCTCCTTCCCTCCCTCCCTCTTTTCTCTTCCTCCTCCTCTCTCTTCTCCTCATCCTTTTTCCTCCCCCCGCCCTGGCTGTATTTTCTCACCAAAAGCTGTAGTTTTCCCTGGTAGCTCTTTACACAGAAAGATAAAGATGAAAATCCTGGGATTTATAGGGTCTAGATTAAACCAGTCCAGTTTACTTCCCAATTCTCACACCTTCCCTG